>WEKY01017117.1:42656-78383 GCA_013390045.1 Picathartes gymnocephalus | reverse complement strand
TTTCCTAACTTATAGTTGGGATGTGGATCCAAACAAAAAAAAAAAAAAAAAAAAGAGACAGAAATTCTGTAGTGAATTGTAAAATTTTGGAATCTAAATGTGTGTGTGTGTGTGTGTATATGTATGCACACATATACATTTGTATGTATACCCAATCTCCAGACACTCCTTTGTATTTATTATTATGCAAAAGCTCCACTTTACTCCCTCAGCAGTATTTATGCTCTTTAAAACCCTAACTCTGTTCTCTGTTTCATGTTTGTTTTCAAAGACTTCTTGTAAGAGGTTGGTGGGTTGTGGGGATTTTTTTTGACAGTAAAAATAAGAAACTACCTTTCCATTTGGGTAAGAACTGAGATGAAATGAGGAATGGCTGCCACCAAGCAGAAAATTTTCTCACTTTATGTGTGCCAGTTAATTACGACACTTCAGAGGCGCTTCTGAAAGGATAAGGCAAGCTGCATAAATTTAGCTGTAATCCAGGCAGGCAAAACTAATTTGCAGGGGATGGCCTTATCTAGCTGCTGCAGCTTTCTCAGAAAATTAACCTTGGATATTTGGGCCCAATTCAGAAAGTGTTTGATTTTTTTCCCTTTCCTGCTCTGCATAAGAGAATTCTAAATTCAATACAATACCTGACTTTTAAGAGGCACTGTGAATGCTGTAGGCAGTTCAGAGTTATTACTGACAAGTAAAAAAATATATTTATACATGTACATATATATGATTGTCCTTCAGGCCCATTATCTTGCCTTCTTGCCTGTGCATCAGAGGGTTTATCGCCATATGTATGGGTGGGGGGGACTTTGGATTAACAGAAGATGCAACTCATTTTAATGTACTTAGAAAAATTCATCAAAGTTCATTGCAGAATAAGTCATGCATACTGACTTGTTCATTCCAGTGGAAATGAAGAAATCCCCATAAAAATAGAAGTTTAATGAAGTGTTTCGGCAGAGTCTTGCTTGTCATTCCAATTACCACTGATTAAGAATTTTTTCTTGATACACCACTATTAATTGCTCTTACTCAGCACAATCAAAAGTTTACCTTAGATTTCACAAGCTTCACCAATTCATGGATTAAAGATTTAGGTAGCAAATATTCCCAAATCCACCTTAAAATCTTCAAGCGTAATACAAAGTTGTTAAGAAGTGTTACTGACTCCTTAGCATTTTGCAACTTAATTCCTTAAGATTGCTTTTTATTTTACCTGACAGAATTGAGTTCACAGCCTGACCCCGACTCTGCCCAGGCAATATTCACTGTAGGAAAGTATGAAAGCATAACCCACATAACATTTTGCTTCTATAATTTAACTGGTTTAAAGTCACTGGATGTTTTGTGGACAAAAATATTTATGATATTTGTTTGGTCCAATCTGATCATCCTAAAACATGCCTAAGATTATTTGGAAAAAAATTTGTTTCAATATTTTTAGGTGGTTGAACCTTACTTTCTCTATTTTCAGAGAGGTAGATACCTCCTTTACAGACACTCATTCCTGTCTAACCTTGATGACCAAAAATAAAACCAGAGAAGGGTAATAAATATCTTTTAGGTCACTTCACTGCCTTCTGTCTTAAGTGACAAGTCTTGCAAATTTAAGACAACCAGATTCATACTATCTTAAGCTAACTGGCTAGTTAAAACCCCTTAACTCTTTTGATGTTCAGCAGTACATTATTCATGACAATATCTTTTAAATACATGCTCACTTGTCATTCTACTTTGATTAGGCCCTTGAAAATACAGCTAGCTTTCAAAAGGATCTACAGATGTTATGCATATAATTCTGAATATTTCTATCCAATGTAGAAAATTGCATGGCAATGCAATCTTCATACTTGCTCTGAATTTTGCCAGGTTTTAACAACCAACAGCTATTTATGATCAATGAAACACAGGCTAATTTAGCACTGTCCTTCCCATCCAGCTTCAGTATGCCCCAAGATACCTTTTAGTCTTGCATCATGTCAGTACAATTTTATGCTAATGTCAAGATAATGAGTAGCTGTCAATTGATCCTGATTTTGGCCTTCAAATCAATAGTAAGGCTTCATGCAAATATAAATGACAACATAACCAGTCTATGAGAAAAGACTTTTCCTTTCATTATTGTAATTATCACTGTCATTGTTATTTTTACTACTATTTAATTATTAACACTGCAAAAATTTGCAATGTGCTTGCTGCTACCCACCCACACAGAAAAATCCAACACAGCTTGTTTTGAAAGAGATATACACTACATGAGAGACAGAAGGTGGAGAGTTAAATGTGCAGGTAAATACAGACCTTTTCTTAGAGAGTAGAAAGATGTTCAAATCTAAATGTTCATTCTTCACGTACAAGTAAAAATGAAAGTGATAAAGCTGAGGTATGAAAAAAATGCTACAGAAAACCATCAACAGCAAGCATAAAATGAAAATTGACCAAGTTATCTGACAATTAAAGCACAGACAACTTCCTCCCTCAAATAGAGATTTTTGCAATTGTATTCTTAAAGCAGATCTTAAATTGCTTCAATTTCTGAAATTATTCCTCCTCTCTGAAGTTTTATATTATGTTAGTCAATACATCTCTTGAATGCACAGATGTTTCACTCAGGGAAAATAAAAATCAGGGCCAAGCTCCAAGAGATAGGAAGATATTGATCTTCAGAATTTTTACTTTACCAGATACTCAGTCGGACACCTTAATTTGCCAGTTTTTTTTATATTGGACACACAAAAATTGGAGCCAGGCATTCAGTTGAAGTGTAAATATTACCATCAACATATGAGAAAATGAAGTAACTGGTTCATCGCACGTGCCTGAAAGTGTCTAGAGAATTGTCAGTGATTTCTCATATTTTACCCCTTTCCTGTGCAATGAGTAGTCAGGGTTTGCAAAAGTGTTTTCAATACACGGTCTGGTGACTATTATATATAGGAGCTCTAGTGGGTGTTTCCACACTTTTGTAGAAGTTAAAATCAGAACCTACACAAGTGTCCATATTCAGAACTAATTTATATGAGCTTTACTTATGTGAAAATTCCTATTCTGTATAACCTTGGAAAATTGTCTCATGTTGCTAAATATTACACATAAAATTCAGTTAAATACTGCCAGGCATTACATATATAGTCTTACGAAACAGTCAAAGGAAAGAAAGAAGCATCTCCACTGATATGTACTCACTGAGATATAAATTTGATAGCAGGCTTATTGCATGATTCATCTTTTCTTTCACCACTAAGAAAAAATCTCGGTTATAAATTTATCATGTAAATAACTGAAATTGAGCATGCTGAATCATAGACTAAATACTCTTTGCATTTTTTTATGTGTCAGTATCTGAAGTGTTATTTATTTTTCTGTTAGTCAAGGAAAGGTCAGGGATAGAACCGCTAAAAACACTTGGAATGATCAATACTAATGAAATTGAACCCCACATGAAAGAATTCTAACATGTATTTTGAATATTTACCTAATCTAGCATGATCACAACTGATTACAGGCCTTCATAAGATGAGGCTCTGAGAGTCTTCAAGATAGGACACAATAATACCATAGAAATCCAGTGTAACAGGACTAGCATTAGCATTATTCCCTACCACAAATGGGTCCAGTTGTGCTGGTAAAAAATGCATGGTAGAATCTGGAATCACCCACACAGCATTCATCATTCTCTGAGTGACAAGAGTAGCTACAAAACCGTACATTTATGAATCTCTAAACACATGTTGGCATGTCATTTTGGCAAATAAAAAATATGGTTAAAAACACTGCAAGGTGTATTTAATATGAGGAAAATTTGTCTTAGTGGTCACTGCACAGAGAACATTAGGCTTGGAATATTTCCATTTTGTTGGGGTTTTCACTCTCTTGGGGTTGTAGAGAGAAGATTTTGATTCCAATATTCACTGCATTGTTTACACACACACTCAAAAATCTAGATGAAATGAGAATCTTTTTATGTCTCCCATTTAATACATTCAGGGCCTTTCCAGTGATTTAAAAGGCATAACTGGGATTAAAGAAATAAAAAAACACTTGGGAGTAAAGAGGAGCTTCAGCAACATAACAATGGAAATGGGTTCATAGTTGACAGAAAGGTTTCTACCAAGCCTCCTCAGGGAGAGGAGAAATCCTGCAGTGTAGGTCTCTGCTACTCGCTAGTTCAGGTCAGGGCAGAGATAGAGAATACAAGAATCAGTTCAAATGGTCAGAGTTAAAAAAATCAAAGTCAAAAAGGAAAATGTGAGCAACTGTGTTAGAATAAACTGAGTAGTAGTTGAAGGTATGGGTGGAGCACAATCTATCACACTTGGCAACATATGTACAATTAAATTTGATGTAAGACATCATGGAAAATAACTCAAAATGCTTTTCAAGGAAGAAGTCAGACTACAGAGACAAACGTGATAAAAGAGTGTGGAAATTAAGGACTGATTTTCAGAAAAATCAAGAGTCTATATCTACAGCTTGTGCAAATTATTTTTATTGTACTGTTTGCATGCACTTTTTTTTGATTCAGGTATGCAAATTCCCTGTCTGTGCATCTTGGCCAAGTGGATTTGCCACAAGGTAAAGAGGATGTGAATGTGTGTCTTGCACATATTGAACCAATAAACCAATAAATAACAATTGATTTTATTCTTTATCTCTAAATTTTTTGTCTAATGGAAAAAAGAACAAAATACTGAATACATTTTCTTCTTCATTCTAGTTTTCCTTCTTCCATTTCTTTCTCCACATTGCATTATTGAGAGCTGCAAATAGCATATTAATTTCCTGAATAAATGATCCATTAGTGTTTCTCAGAAAGAATATGAAAAACCAAGCTTTTCTTTACTTTTCACTCCAATAATTACAAACCTACCCGTCTTCTCCAATTGTTTTCCTTTCAGATTAGGTTTATTCTATCTTCCAGTAAATCCTTTACAAACACAGTTAGCATTCATTCTTTTCTATCATTCAGACTAGTCTGTGGCAAAGGCAGTTTTGCTAATGAAATGTCAAAACACCAAATGGTTAAATTTTAATTTAGCCCAAGGTAGAACGTTGCAGTTTAGAGCTAGTGACCCATTGCTAAATTCAATTTCACAACTGTTTAATTAATTTATATATACAATTTAATGATATTTAATTTGATATGCACATTCAAGGTATAGTGTGCATTTCTAAATCCTTAATTACTAAAAATTACTGAAACTATCTTTTTATTCTATGGAGTTATTCCAGAATTTTTTTAAATTTTGTCTTTTTATCCATCATATTGTGTTTTCCTAAATAAATATACTATCATTTCTAAAATAACTGGAAAAGATATAATCCTTTTAACCTTTTTTTTTTTTTTTTTCATATGACAAATAGAGAAAGTAAGGANTTTTTTTTTGAGGGGTGTGGGGAGGAGGAAAATGGGAGTTTACTTTGGGTTGATATATTACTTGTTGTCGTCATGGAAATAATCATCAGGATGTTGGGAATCCAGCAGAAAGCAATCTCTGTGTTCATTGTATTAGGCAAAAAGGCATTCCAAGGATAACTGTTTCATGTATTACATTCTCATTAAGAGCTTTTTTTCTGTGCTTTAGGACCATGAAGGAAAAGGCATGTTTTTCTATGGGATTAATCACAAATAAAATAGTAAATAATGGAATTCCACACTAATCTGTATGATAGAAAATAAAATAACATGAAGTTGTAAAAGTAACAAAAGAATCAGAGAAGGTCTGGTTTTATGGGCAAACAATATTTGTTACATCCTAGGAGTATGATGAAGTATACTTTGTTATAATAAAAGCTCTTCCCAAATTCATGACTCCCCTGTTATGCTTACACCTTACAGTAGGCACTCCGTACAACACAATTTACTTTTTGAGTAGATACAGAGACCAGTGGAAGGAACAAACAAATCATGTTTCACCCTCTGATTACAGTGAGAGAGAAGACAATACCTCAGCAAGGTTGCAGTCTAACATTTTACCTACTAGATTCTGCTTTCCTTTTTCCAGAAAAGAAAGTTAACATTCCAAGGGAGCAATATGTAATTATGATTTTTACAGCCTCTCTGGATATATGATGAAGAATTAGATATATCCAAAGAGGGAAATCCTGAATGACTTTGACAGGTTCAGCTAGGGACGTAACATTGCAGGCAGCAATATAGTCAAATACAAAACACAGAGCACAGGCTATTTAGTTCTAACCCAGGAGCTCACAACGCTTTAACAGTCATCAAGAAGAGCACATCCAGAAGCCCTTTTGTGAATGAAATGTAAGAGGTTCTAAAAGCCACAGAGTCTTGGCCAAGTTCTACACTGAAAACGTTGGCTGAAAACATTAATTGCAGAGTCAATCTATTGCATTATTCTTTGCTCCTTGGTCAGCACTGGGTGTCTACATTGCAGCATTCCTTAGGGATTTTTGGTTCCAGGAGCAATGTAAGATCTGAAGTGGATTTCATCTCACCTACCTTTAGACATTTAAAAGCTAGACATCCAAGTCTGAACTGGAGAGAAACAGGCACCTCTGGAGGGCAATTCATTTGACCTATCTCAGATGCCTATTTGAGTCAGAGATGAATCACCCTCTAGAGATGTCTAGATTTCTCTATTGACTATAAAGGAAGCCTAGGGCAAGAAGTTCAGTGTTAGACTTCTGACTTTCAGACATGTAATTTAGAAGAGATACATCCCAGTCACTGTAGTGATAAGGTTCAGTTTCCACACTTAATCACTCATGCTGTTTTCAGTTTCATAAAATACCCAAGAACTCATTTCTAAGTATTCCTCATTCACTCTTTTTAATTTCTATTTTAGGTTGCTGTTTCTTCCTAAGCACTTACTGGTTTTAATTTTCACTCATTTTCTCATTGAGAATATTCATTTATAGCAAGTTCATTGTAACTTCCCCACATTTAAAAAATAGTTATTTTATTAAAAAGCATTTCTGTTTGGCTCAAAAAAAGTAGATATTTCCACCATTACTTGTTAATACTATCATAGATTTGTAGGGGTAATCAGCATAAAAATAATTTGACAGCCTTCCACATTGCTGAGTAAATGAGGCATAACCTTAAATATGAAACTTAGAGGCTGGTGATTTCTTTAGACTATATTAGAGAATTTATGACACTTCCTTTGGGAGAGGAACATTTTTCAAGAAAGTTTATCCCATCTCCCATAGGCACAGCAATTTCTTCCTCAATATTCTTAGATTATCAGCATGAGCAGGTGTTTTTCATTCTCTGTAGATGTCAGAACTGCAACAACAAAAGTGAATTTTGTGTGAGAGAGTAAGTTCTGAAAATGTTTTGCAGTTGTTTTTCACATCCACTACATGAACTTGACTGTGTCAACTAGAGTCTACGGTTTTATGTCTTAATAATTATACTGCAGACTTAACCTGAGAAATGCTGAAGAGTGTCCAAGTACAGGTGAATTTTTCCACCAGTGGACTTTCAAGACATGCAACAAAATTTGATTGTCATTAATCATTCTGAAGCCATTTCCCATGGCTTCACAACTTTTCAAGCATGGAGTGCTTGAACCAAACAGCAACTGGGAGAACAGAGTTCGTATGACTCAGCAGGTAGATCTTAGGGCTGGGTCTGCCCCTTTATTGTTTTTAGAGAAGCGTACTGGATTTGCAACAGGATGTATAAATGTGTTCTAAATAATGTACACTTACACATAGTACTATAATTTATAAATAACTGTACAATAATTTATAAATAGTTCATATACTTAAAAAGATTGTGATAAGTGTACATTTATAAAGCTTTCCAGATTTAAACCAAGGTAAGGCTTATATGGCAGAAACTCCAGTCTTGTTAAAATGTGGCAGGTCAAGAAAAAATGTCAATGATATAAGCTGAAGATGTGGTGGCCCATTTTAAAAAGCACTCTCAGGACCAATGGTCAGTTTCTTGGGAAAACTGTGAAGTTCAAACCAGAACTTACATCTGAGAGAATGCTTTGTCTTTAGATAAAACAAACTAATGCATAGTTTTCCTGCTATTTAAGACATTCCAGTAACAGTCATTAGATAGCATGGATGAAAATTCCTGCAACCATAAATCAGGGTGTTTCTTTTCAGATAAGTCTCCAGAGTACAGACTCAAAATTCTCTTTCTCTCTGACATTATTGGTATGCTACTCATTGGTATCACTTCAGCAAACAGGATGAAGATTAATATCTTACTCCAGAGATACCCTGATTATCTTGTAGGTATTTCAATGCAGTAGATTCTGGATTCTTCTTCCTACTTTGTGAATGAGTTCTTTAAGGACTAACAATCTTATTTAGGGGTGGAAAGAGGCATGTCTACTCTGGCCTCACATATGTTTTTAAAAAGCCTAAAAACCCATTTTATGAGCATGCTGATCTTTTAATGTATGTTAAATATTCTCATGAGGCATATTTTTACATAGATTTTTGCCTTTTTAAAAAAATTCCTAAATACAGCTCTCAATTAAGTGTAAGTATGAAAGAAGCAGCAGGAGTTTAGGATAGAATAAAAATTTAAAAGCCTTCACTCAGCCCTGTTAGGTTGTAGACATCCTAGGATGTGTGTCTTCCTGTCACCTCAGGAAGTTGTAGAAGATGAAAGTTTTACTGTCAAGTTTTTTTAGGCGTATCTTTTGTCCAGCTGCACATAGATCCTGGGCAGTGTAGCAGTGTAGCTATTTTATATTGTAAAATGCAACATAATTCAACTGTAGGTCCAGCCTAAGAGATTTTAAATGTAAGGACACCACATTCCTATAGTGACTAAAGTTAGAACTTTAAAATTATGTGTTTAACAACAAATTAAACATTGCTAATCTTTCTGAACATGTCTGCAGAAGGACTTAATCTGGTAGCAATAGCTCAGATCAGTTCTCTTAAGTGTAACTATGCAGACAAAGGCCAAAGGGGCAAAAGCATGAGGAAGCTATTCAAAAACATCAAAGAGAGCAGATGCAAAAATAATGTTGTGACAGAGACAAAATGAAGCAGTATTTTTGAACTATTGCATGTATACTTATTAGTAGAAGTGGAAAGAAAAATCTGAAAGGACCTGTCATTTCTTCAGCTTGCCATTTTAAACATGATAATTACACAGTAATTTATCACTGTCTCACATTTTAAAGTAAATCAAAGTCAATTTATACTCTGAACACAAATGTGTCAGAACTTTACATGAAGCAATACCTTTTTCATTATATGGAAACAGATGTTGGCAGCAATCTCAGTAACAGAAAGCTACCTAAGACAAAAGCACTAAAAGAACACCAAAAATGTGAGATAACTATCACCAAATATATTATTTCTTTCAATTAATTGTTTTATAGCACTTCTTGCTTCTATTGTATCACAAAATTTTGAGTTTGATAAGTCAGGGACCAAAATGCCTGGTTACAACTCTCTAATACCACATTTTTGAGGTTTCCAGATATATCTCAGCCTAGTGTTTATTACTTTATTGTTGACTTGTATGTTTTACTAACTACGTTACCATATCCCTTTGAATCCTAGAGGCCAATACTAAAGTGAAAAAGTATCCTCAAACAAAGTACAAAAAGTTAGAAAGGGAGGGAAACTTGTGTGTGTGTTTATGTGCGTATGTCTGTGGTTGTACACAAGTAGACTGCTCTTATTCCTTCTTGTGATTCTACACAAATCTAGTGAAGATTGTAACACAATATTTATGTAAACATATATACATATATTTTTGTATGACTAATTTTACCTATGCGTATATATTTTTAAAGTTGATTGAGATTTTTCTAGTCTTGCCTTTTTTTAACCTCAATATGATCTCAGCAAAGGTCTTTATTTTCTGTATTTAACAATTTTACACTTGTTATAGGCAGACAATTTCTAAAATAAAAACTTCAGCTGATATTTATTTTTAGTCTCTTACTAGAAGAAAAGGACTTTAACAGATTAGGAGACTCAAAGACTTAAATCAAGTAATATTTTAAGGCAATAAAAAAAGATTCAAAATTTCCTTCCTGCAATTCCTTTCAGACCTCTCTTTCATATTAATCACCTGTAGTCTCTAATATAGAAGGCAAATAATAGTCATTCTTTCATTCTCATACTTACTGAAGGAAGCAGAGGATCTCTTTGGGGTGGGTGAAAGGACAGAAAACACAAGGCTGGAATAGAAGCTGGGTGGAGAAAAACTAGGAAGCTATGGAGTAACATGGTGGAGGGAGATAGGGTTGGGGTCTGCAGATATATTATATACAATGTCAGAGAATAAATAGCACAGAATAGAGGGGTGTAATGTGGGATTCAAGCATCTTGCTGTATGCATGAACAGCCCAATGTAATGCTGAAAGTTGCTGCTGCTGCTGCTGCTGCAATCTCGCAGCAAAACTGAACTCAGAGTTTCTTTTCAAGGTATGGAAGAGGTTTTGTTGACTTTTGATGACACAGCATGGACTTAGCAGTGGTTCTGAGCCAAGGCATCTGAAGGCTGCACACAATGTTTTAGTTGGAATAGAGTGTAAAAGGTCACACCAGCCCTTCATTGTGGACATGAATTAGCCTCTGTACTGACTTAGCTGGGGGACTTTGGGGGAAAAAATGTGTAAAACCACAACTAAAAATATATATTAAAATTCTGCACCTGTTAAAGTTACTTTAAATATGTTATTTCTAAACTAATGCACGTCTAACTTGGCATTCTTAATTACTGTTTCCTATATGGCATTCATAAATATTAGCTATAACAAAATAAACATAGTAATACATTTTAGTTTTCTTTTATATAAAGATACATTGCAAAATGTCTCTCTATGGGATAGATATACAAATTTTAAATGCCAGTTCTTTTTCATGTTTTTGTGAAAATGTTTGGTGGGGGAGTGGGGTATAAAGTGAGAAAGAGAATGTTTTTCTTTTGTTCTGCATTGAAAGAAAAAAGAAACAATTCCCTAACAAAAGGTAACACAAATACTCCCTAAGTCCCTAAAAATGGAAAGTAAGCATACTGAACTAGAAAAAAAAAATGTAGACAAACATCTGTAAATGAAAAAGAGAAAAGAGTGAAATGAGATGTGACTACTTCTGAGCATAGGGATTTTTAGGCAATATATTCATTTTCAATAGTTGTCAGAGAAGCAAATGTTCCAGAAATACAGGAGTTGAAAAATTATCCATCATCTTCTCTTGGCGAAAAAAGACCTAGCTAAAGGATGAAATACAATGAAGTCATAAGTTGACAGTGTGGGTAAGGTCATACTGCTGTGCAGTTTCAATAGCCAAGATGAGCAGCTTGTCTTTTTTTTTACCCAGCATCTTAAGGACTAATCATTCAAGTTTTCTTAAACTTCTCACTATGACTGTCTGGTATGTTAGTACAGAGATTCCACTTAGAAGCAGGAAATTCCTGTAAATGAATGGCGTTCATTTACGTTATGCTTCCTTTTTTCTCCAGGAAAATGCGTATTCATATGTAGCCAAAACAGGACTAGTCAGAACCTTCTCATAGGTTTTTGGGGATTTTTTGGCAGGAGATATTAATGAAAAAAAATTGGAGCAGTTACAGTTCTAAAAATGTTCCATTTTTACAATAGTTGGTATAAGACCTTTTGACATGGTTGAAACTTTTAAATTAAATACCTTGTTCTTTCTAAAAGCATTTTCTTCAATTGAAATTGTTTACTTAAATACATTTATTTGAAGTTAAACATAAAATTAAAATGTCAAAGCAAAAATTATATCCTTAGTGTTTGAAGTGAAATATTTCTTTAAATTTCCTTTAAAGAAAAAAAATTAAATATCTCTACCTAATAACATTTTGCATTTTTTTCTCAAGAGATTTTATGTAGCATCAGGCCAGAACTCCAACTTCCAGACACTTTTCAAGAATGTTATGCTACTTTATAACATTTTCCATCAAACACAACATGTATAGATAAAATTTTACCAGAGTGAATAATAGATGTTAAAATGAGAAAGTGACTAATTAATTTTTAAACTATAAAAATAGATTATTTACTTTCCAAACAACAAATTCCTGTACCAGGTTTGCAGTGCAGTAGGGAAGAGCTGAATCCTTAGTGTCCCTTTTTGTGGCAGCCCTCTGGAAGTATACTTTTTATCCTGCTGGTCCCTGCTGGTGCAGGCATAGTAGCTCTGCAGACTCCTTAACTTAGTTTCCATGGAGAAGAGCTGAGATCAGATGCACAACATTCACAGGCACTTGTTGCATTTATTAGTTCTTCAAGGGAAGATCAGGATGTGTAGCACCCTTGTACAAGAGAGATGTGGAGCTCGTGGAGTGGGTTCAGCTGAGGGCTATGACTCTGGTCAAGAGACTGGGGCCTCTCTCTTACAAGGAAAGGCTGAGGGAGCTGGGCCTCTCCAGCCTTGACAAGAGGTGACCGAGAGGGGACCTCATCAATGTCTGCAAGTGTCTGAAAGCGGGATGCCAAGGGGATGGACCAAGCTCTACTTCGTGCCGAGCAATTCACAAGAGGCATTGAGTGGGAAATCACGCACAGGAAGTTCCACCTGAACATGAGGAAGAGCTGCTTTACTGTGCAGGTGGCCATGCACTGGAACAGATTTCCCAGAGTGGCTGTGGAGTCTCTGTTACTGGAGATATTCAAGAATCGTCTGGACACAATCATGTGCCCTGTGCTCTGGGATGGTCCTGCTTGGGCAGGGAGGCTGAACGAAATGATCCACTGTGATCCCTTCCAACCTTACTCATTCTATGATTCTGTGACATTTTAACTAGCTGTTTTAAATCCTCTTGCAATGGATGCTTTAACGAATACAATTAAACTCAACCAGTAGGTTTCTAAATTCTGGTTTATTCATGTTGGGGGTTGGGTTGTCTTTCCTTTTGTTTCCTTTTAACAGTATAGAATTTTTTTCCATTCAGTTGCTATATGACCCTTATCACTGAGTACTTTAGAAGAACAAAGGATATAGCTAAGCCTGAAGAGAAGGCCATCTATGTTTACTGTTCTGTCGGGGAGTTTTCTCTCGAAGCAGGGTGGAGGAATATCTCGAGAATTGGGGACTGGTAAAAGGCGAGGGCAGAGGCTGAGCGGGACTGGGTTTCCGAGGACGACTCGAGAAGGAGCTGCTCTGCTGGAGAGAAGTTTTTCACTGCTGCTGCTGGAGCCCTGGCTTGGAGCTGCTTTCTTCTGCTTCTTGGGTGAGCCTCTGCTTGTGAGAGCAGCCACTGAACCTGTTGCCATCTGCTCGGGTGCCCGGAATCCCTGAGCTCGCCTCTCCTCGCTGGGCTAGGAGCCGGGCGGCTGCTGCCCCCCGCCCCCACCGCTCCTTCGGCACTGCTCTGGGTTTCACTGCGCTGCAGCCCCGCTCCCCCACCTGCCGAGACGTCCTGCCGTCCCAGTTTGCTGCTTTCCAAGAATCCTGCTGGGGCACTGGGATCGACTGCTCCAAGGGGGTTTGTGAAGCAAAGCTGCCCTTCTGCTTTCTTTTCCCCTGCTGACTGAACCACCATAGCACGTGCTCCCTGCCGGCTGTGACCATCACTGCACCGAGGGGGAGAAAGTGCCTTCAGGCCAGGGGGCCAGCACCGGGTCCTTGGTTCTGTTTGTTGTTAGTGCCATAAGAGTTGTTGTTTGTTTGTTTTATTATAAATCCTAGTAAAGAACTGTTATTCCTACTCCCATATCTTTGCCTGAGAACCCCTTAATTTTGAAATTACAATAATTCGGAGGGGAGGGGTTCACATTCTCCATTCCAAGGGAGGCTCCTGCCTTCCCTAGCAGAGACCTGTCCTTCAAACCAGGACAATTCAGTCTCTGAAGATTCTAGTGCCAAACAAAGTATACTTCAAACTTTACAGTCATTATTGCTTGAATAAGTTTCCGTTACTTATTAGTTTATTGAAGTACTGAATCTCCTGATTAAACTCAGGTAATTGTACTTAGAATGAAGTTGTTGAAGCATTTGAGTATGGATTTCTCCCATGAGCAAGGACTACAAACTTTACAAATTAGCATATTTTTGGGGTTTGGTCTTTTCACTGTTGAAATATATATATAAATTCTTCTCAGAAATATGAAAATATACTTGCATGAACAGAGCTGTATTGATTTAACATGCATTTGATAGCTGTGAATAGTATTAATTCTTCCTGGCAAAGCTAGACAATGTATGCTTCATAAGGCCTGCTGTGGTATCTAAAGTGATTTAAATAGGATCACCCAGAAGCTGATAACCTCACGGGTGAGATTAGCTGCTGTTAAACCCACAACTAATACCCAAATTGCACTTTCTTTTTATGCCCTTGGAATAATAGTGTTTCATTTGATTTTTTTCTGAATCGGAAATGACATAGGAAATACATGGTTATATTCTTTTCCCTACAGATGACTCTTTCACAAGGTGACGGAAATGTTTATGCAAATACAAATAAAGATGCAATTATTGTAGCATTCACCGAGAAAGTAGTGTATGGCATTTAACTAGAGAATTCCAAAGGCTGATGTTAATGTATATGCTAAACCAGGAAAGTAAATATTATGCCTAAGGAAAATTTTCCCTGATAATAAAATAAAATAGAAATTTTATTTAGGTCAAGAAAACACAACAATGTAGGTAGGATATATGCAATCTGTGAGCTCAAGTTCAATGTTCAGAAAGAAATTTCAAACAAACATCATGCATTAGAGAGTTGTTCATACAAGAAACAAGTTTCATGTTTCAAAGCAGTATTTTCTGAAAAGATAAATATTTATTATTCTCGAGATGTTATTCTTTAATAGCACTTCCCTATCTGTTCTGTATTGTGTCACATGAAATATATATATTTTCCTGAATACAAACGTAGATATTCCTCATCTCAGTTACTGGGAGTACCCTCTAAGTAAATGGCAATAGAGCTCTGCTCCTTGGCCTACATCCTACTTCTTCCAAGCTTGTCATTGTACATCTCACTGCTACATGGAGATTAGAGAGATTCTTGAATTTAAGAAAAAATACGTTGTTGTTTTACCCCAGATACAAACTAAGAACCACTCAGCCACTTGCTCATTCCCCCACCCTACCTGTGGTGGGATAGGGAGAAGGATCAGAGAAAGGAAACCCCGTAGGTTGAGATAAGAACAATTTAATATTTAAAACAAGGTAAAATAATACTGTAATAACAGTAATTGTAATGAAAAAGGAGGCAACATAGAGAAATAAATCCCAAGGAAGGCAAGTGATTAACAATATAACTGTTCACCACCAGCGACCAATGCCCAGCCTGTCCCCCCACAGCAGCAATTAGTCCCTCCTGGCAAACTCTGTTTATGATATTCTGTGACATGAAGTATTCCTTTGGACATTTGTGTCAACTGTCCTGGCTGTGTTAACTCACAGCTTTTTGTGCACATCCTCATTGGCAGAGCAGGGGAAATTGAAAAGTCCCTGACTGAGGGTAAGCACTACTTAACAATTAAAACATCACTGTGGTATCTACACTTCCCTCATACTAAATCCAAGAGACACAGCACCTGGAAGAAAATTATACCAGTTTTTACCAGCCACTGGAAGAGAATTAACTCTATCCTAGTTGAAACCATGACATAATGAAAGATTTCTTCATCTGACTTTTCTTTCGGAAGATTTTAGACATTTAATAAAAAAGGGACATATAATTCGGAAAATAAAAGTGTTGGCCATTAATACCTACCACTACTGTCAGTTGTAGATTAATATTGTTATACTCAACCTGAAATAAATTAGGGCCACTTATTTAGCTTTACTTAGTAGACTGCTGCAATTTCATTTCAGTTTGTTATTTCCAGGTTTTAAAATTCTCAACCAACTGTGACAACATTTCCCTATGCCTTGACATTATACTGCGAACACAAAATAGTTTCCCATACAGTTTATTCTCAAACCTTCTTGAATAATCACAAGAGGTTTGTCTCAGTATAAACTGATATTGAGCCAGACTAACAGCTCCCATGCCAATTCTCATCTTTCTGGCTGCACAGATGGAGTGAAAGGACTTCCTTGTGTGTTTTTGGCAGCTAACATAATCAGATCACCTAACAATTGTTCCAATTTTTTATAAGAGGATATTATCTCCTCCTAAATACAATTATCCGTTCAGAATTCCTCTGATTATTTCTTAATAAATTCTTATAATTTCCACTTCTTCAATGCAGTATATCAAATATTGTAGCAGCAAAGTGGGTAGTACCATGTCTACTTATGATTCAACTTTCTATTAAAAGATCTTATTTTAATTTCTTTGGAGACAAAGAACCAGACAGACAAACAGGGCAACAAAACATACTTTTTTTCACTTAAATTAAGAGCTGGGGAAAAAAAAAAAAAAAAAGCAGAAGCCCACAGATCTCACAGGTCCAGATCTGCAGCTGTGAAAGTCAGTACTGCACTGTGTTTCTGAGGGTCTAAACTGATTTATGCCAGCTGAGAACTTGGTTTGGCTCAAAAAGCTGGATAATCAAAGATGTCAGTCTACTCTGAAAACCTTCCTTAAATAGTAGATCATGTAATCTAGGGGGACTTAGAAGAGCTTTCATTCAATTCCCTCATCTGTATAGTCTCTTACTACCTGAGAAATACAGATGGCAGATACACTTTTCACTTCATTTTCAACACATCTCAAAAGGAAGGCAGACATCCTTTCTCACAATGTGCCAAAGGAACAGAAAACGTTCTTAGTCTGAAAAGACAGCCAAAACAAGCTGAATAAAAGCTTAAATATAGAAGTCTGTTTAATTTTTATTTTCATTAAATGAGTGGAAAACTCTAAACCCCAATCATCAGTAATGCTTTGTCTTAATTCACCACTGTCCTACTTCAGCTGCATTTCAGTATACTTCCATTGAAGTTACAAGAATGCTACATCACCATAAACTAAACCATTCTTTATTCAAATCCTCTAATATCTGCCATCTCTAATCTTTACATGCTTAATGAATTTTGATACAAATTTTGAACTTTTGTTTTATTATGTACATATAGGAACAGTCATACACTGTACCCTTCTGTGGGTCTGTGCACACCCTCAATTATACACACCCTATCTGTGTACACATACTGCAATAAGCTCACTGTGTTTGGTTCTTATCAGATAATTGCTCAAGTGTAAACTGTTTCCCATGTCATATTTTAGCAGGTTGCTAAGGATATTTAATGTGCTCTGAAGCTGCCTATTTTTGGCTCCACATTGTGAGTCTATAATATAATTTTTTTAAATATACTTAATGCTTCATATGATGTAAAATAAGGATTTAATTTGCACTTCAGTTAACAGGAATCTATTGTACAGTAAGAATCAATTGACTGCTACAAGGACCCTTTTTATGATATAATCCACTGAGAAAATTCAGTTGCTATCACATTATCCTCAAAATTTCATCAATAATAAATATAAAAGTAAAATATTATTAGCAATGGGTATCTAAATGACATGAAACAAGATATATAGAGAAAGTTAGCCATCAATTAGCCTACTTTCTTAGTGTCAAAATGTATTTAAATTAATTTAGTTTTTCACTAATTAATTCAAATCAGTTTTACTTTCTCGGTTTATGAGACAACTAAGTTTCTAAAGAAGGCTTTTAGCTTTGCTGTGTGAATAATGGAAGCATAACTATACCCACAATATACATGCATCTCAGTTCCACAGCACTGGATTGTGATTTATAGCGCCATCTCCTAAAACACATATACAAATGGCATACCAGGTTTGCCTTCAAAGAGCTATAGGATTCCCATAAACCCACTAAAAAATGTACTGAAGTAGGTCAAAATTTAAATCATGGAAACATTTAAATCTTTTAAGTCATGAAGGTTTATCCAGTTGGATATTTAGTTCCACTGATGTTACACTGACAGGGGAAGAGGGACAGAGCTACATAAAAAACATACTATCCAAAGTTGTAAAATGGTGAGGGATGCTGAAAGTACTGTAAGGTTACCCCTCTAGCATCCCCCAGTTATGTGGCTTCAATAGGTGTGATGCAAATTAAGATGACAAGTGGTGATAATAGGTGGTGGTTGCTGAAGTAGAAACTTAGAGAAATGAAAAACCTTGAGAGAATACTGGAGAATTTGACATTAACAAAATGGTGTTATTTTTTTTAAATTTATATCAGCCTACCAAACATTAAGATGAAGGTCCTAGGGTCTAGTTGCCTTTGACAAAGTAATTAGACTGAAGCCTATTAGAAGGACAAAAAGCAAATGAATGGACATTTTCAAAAACACATTTTCCACTTTCCCATCCACAAAGCTTATTTTGCTGGAGTAAAAATCCATTCCTCTGCCATCTCTTCACCTTAGCTTTTCTCAGACATAGCTCAAATGCAGAGGCTTCACTTGCTGTCACAAGGGTCAGCATACATATGCTATTTCCTTTACCAATCTTGAGAAGAAAATCCAAAATCCGTTTTTCAAATCAGCAAGTCCTATTTTATGGCCCGAGAAATGTGAGGATGTTGCAGATGAAAACTGAATTCCTCAATCAACTGTCAGAAACCGCCAGGCAAAACCTGCAGAGTTAAAAGAACATAGATCTCTCTTTGTAGCTCAGACATCATCTCTGTACCAGTAGGAATATCCAGATAATTTAAGAGGCAGACTTAAAAACAGAGTACTGCAGCTGCTGAACCCTTAAGTCAAGGACTGAATGACAGTTTTAAAGACTACACCAAAAATGTACAGTTGACTGGAGACCTATAGCAAGGTTCTGTTGATAATTGTTTAATATAATTGTTTTAGACAGCTGATCATAGAATCATGGAATACCCTGAGCTGGAAGGGACCCACAAGGATCATCAAGTCCAATCCCAGCCCTGCACAGGACAATACCCAAGAATCACACCATGGGTTCGAGAGTATTGTCCACACTTCTTGAACTCGTTCAGGCTTGGTGCTGTGACCACTTCCCTGGGGAGGTGGTTACAGAGCCCAGTCACCCTCTGATATCCAACCTAAACCACCCCTGACACAACTTTAGGCCACTCTTTTGGGTCCTCTTATTGGTCACCACAGAGAAGAGATCAGAGCCTGCCCCTCCTCTTCCTTTTGTGAGGAAGTTGTAGGGTGTGATGAAGTCCCCCCTCAGTCGCCTCCAGGCTGAACGGACCAAGTCACCTCAGCCACTTCTCATACGGCTTCCCCTCAAGGCCTTTCTCCATTGTTATTGCCCTCCTTTGGACATTCTCTAACAGTTTAATGTCTTTCTTACATTGTGTCACCCAAACCTGCCCCCAGCACTGGAGGTGAGGCTGTCCCAGTGCAGAGCAGAGCAGGACAATCCCCTCCCTTGCCCGGCTGGCGATGCTGTGCCTGATGCTCCCCAGGACAGGGCTGGCCCTCCTGGCTGCCAGGGCACTGCTGACTTGTGTTCTACCTGACACTGACCAGGACCCCCAGGTCCCTTTCCATGGCACTGCTCTCCAGCCTCTCATTCCCCAGTCTGTCTGTACATCCAGGCTTGCCCCATCTCAGCTGTGGAATCTGACAATTTTCTGTGTTAAACTTGATACTGTTGGTGATTGCTCAGCCTTTTAATTTGTCAAGGTCTCTCTGCCTGACCTCTTTGTCCTTGAGGAGTCAACAGCTCCTCCCCTGAGTATCCCTTCCAGTCCTGCATCCAAGTGGTTTATGAAGATGTTGAAGAGCACAGGCCCTAAAATTGTGCTAGCTTTAGCCATAACCTGAACTGATGGGACACAAACCAACTCATGCTCATGCTGAAGTACATTGGTGAGAATTGTACCTGCTCTAGTTTCTGCCACTCAGCCTCAAAAGTAGCTCATTGGTCAACTGAGTGAAAAGTGGAAACCAATGCCCATAACCCCTCATGTTGTTCTTTACCTCTTTTCCCAGGTTACATTAATCATGCTACTCAGCTTTGCAGACAGCTAATTCTCTATAACATCTCCTATTTCAGTTAGTGCTAGGCACAAAGAAATACCTTCCTCTGTGCCCTCTTTGTTAATCAAAAAGTAAGAGTGGGAATAAAGTATTTTGTATATTGAAATTACATCTGAGGCATTAAGGGCTTTTGTACCAGTCACAAGGAAATGCACAGCTTAGGCAGTTTACTCATTGTCCAGCATCTGGTATAGCAGACACCTGACTGGAGGCTGTGACTCCCAGGTACAATCATAATCCCAGTAACTAACAATCATTCCAGATTTCAGCACCGACTTGCTCCTATCTGAAAATACTTTCACATTCTAATATAAAGGTAAAATCTTTACTGCGTGTAGCGATGAACTTTTGTCTCTCATGTATTTTTTGAGCTGTTACGGTCAGTTGTGCTGGCTCTTCTCTCCAAGAAATGCAAGATGGAGGAGAACAAAGTTATCCTATATTCACATCTTATCAAACTATGAACTTAAAATGCAGCAATGGCTGTATTATGAACCGGAAACCAAAATGACAGGTCTCCAAAAATTAGGAAAAGTCTTCATAGAATTTTCATATCTTTTATCTAACTAGATAACAAAGCTAGTTTGTGACTTATCTACTGCTCTGACACAACCAGGAGAGTTTGTTACCTCACTTTTAAAGTTATTGAAAATAGGATTTATGTAGTTCTTTAGTCACAATCTTAGTAAAAAGCCTTGTGACAATGATTGCTAAAGTTCTTCAAAGTCAGCTAAACCTTGCAATAAGAGCTAAGCAAAGAGTTCTGTTAGGGCTGCAGGTGGCAAAATTTTCTAATTCACGCAGTCTTCACTTTAATAGGAAGCTTTAAAGCAGCTTTTGTTATTTCCCCAGGTTTCTTAAAAATATTTTAATAAACACTTTTCTGTTGTGAATCTTTTCATCTACCTTATATCTTTAGAAATTATCGACCTTAACCTCTCTCAAAAATCTTCATTAAGTCTCACGATTATTTCTGTCTTGGACCTCTCTTTCCCATTTAGTGTTTTTAATCTTTGATTCCACAGAGACTAGCTTTGAGGATATCTTTTTTTTCCATTTTGGGTCACACTAGGACTACTTCTGTGAAATTCAATTAGAACCTTATAACAGGTCCCTATAAATTTCATCACTTCGAAAAACAAACAGTAAGATCTTGAAAGAAGCACTCTGTGACTGCCAGAAGGCATTTATTAGCACTTTTTCAGAAAAGCATATTTATTTTGGGTAGATCAATCAAATCTACTTCAAATGACAAGTCTTTGAGCTCTGAATAGTGTGGACCTAATATTCAGATTTTATTTAAAAAAAATACCACACTTCATATTAGCATGAAAGGCTACAGAATGAGCTGACTATTAAGTGCAAAATTATTGCTTCAGAACATTTACTTTTACCTTCAACTTTAGGTCAAGGCTTGTTCTCAGAACATTTACTTTGTCACCTTGATCTGGGCCACCAGAATAGCCATTAATGCTTAGCAAATGATGGCGTTTCCTTTCTGAAGTAATAATTTCCCAAGCATGTCTTTTCAAGCTGCAGAAATCACTGACTGATTTGACACATTTAAGGCATGCCTGCATCAGGAGAATCTACAATAGAATATTCGTATCTATGTCATTTTAGATTGCCAGCACCTGAAGTCCCACATTACAACTGCACAGAACACCTACTCTGGGAGATTTCAGTGATCTCACTAATCACATTGGTGAAAATTTCACCTCAACAGCTATGCTGCTATCAAGTAGGTCGTCTTGAGATTTTTTTTCTTGATGTCCAAACTGCCCAAAGGTGAGAAAGAGGCAATCAGGGAGAAAGACTTTCAAACAGGACCAACAATCTAAATTAATTGTGACAAAAAAGCAGCAAAGTTGCAGTGAAAAATGGAATCTATTTACTAGCAGGTTTCCAAATAATAAGAGGCAAATATAATATTTTTACCATTTGGGCTAGATATTTCTCTTAGCTTCAGATATCATTTGGGTAATTGTATTTTTGTCACACAAATTGTAAAATATGAACAGTTTCAGGAAACAAGATCATATTGTCTGGATAGCTGTTAAGGCATTTATTTGGGTTGTGGCAAAAATTTTCCTGCAACTTAGGACAAAGTTGAATCCAAGTTGCCTGAAACCCACCCATTCTGCAGAATGCCTTCCATCTCGTCCCTTGTGTACTTTATGTGCACTATTAAACACTCAAGAGAAAAAACATCTCTATGCTATTTACTACTGTACTGGGTTACTGTGGTTTTGGTAGTGGTGGGGGATTCAGGGCTGGCTTCTGTGAGAAGCTGACAGAAGCTTCTTCCATGTCCAACAGAGCCAATTTCTGGCAGCTCCAGAGATGGATGGTGCTGCTGGCCAAGGCTAGGCCAATGGTGGTAATGCCTATGATAATATATTTAAGGAGGAAAAAAGAATTATTGTGCATATGTAATTGTGGCCAGAGTGAAGTGAGAACATATGGGAGAAACAACCCTGCAGACACCGAGGTCAGTGGAGAAGGAGGGGCAGGAGGTGCTCCAGGCACTCGAGCTGGGATTCCTCTGCAACCCGTAGTGCAGCCCATGGTGAAGAAGCTGTGCCCCACAACCCATGGGGATGTAGAGATCTACCCACAGTCCCTGGAGGGAGCAGGTGGGTGATTGAGAGGCGGCTGTGAACGTGAGGGAGGCCTGCGCTGGAGCAGGCTCCTGGCAGGGACCTGCAGACCTGTGGAGAGAGGAGCCCATGCTGGAGCGGGTCTCCTTGTACCACTCGTGACTCCATGGGGGACCCATGTTGGAGCAGGCTGTACCTGAAGGAAAGCACCCCGTGGAAGAGGGACCTATGATAGAGCAGTTCATGGAGATCTGTTGTCCATGAGATGGACTCACGTTGGAGAAGCTCATGGAGAACCATCTCCCATAGGAGGGACCCCACCCTGGAGCTGGGGTACAACTCTTCTCCTTGAGTAGCAGCAGGAAAAGTGTGTGATGGACTGACCGTAACCACCATTCCCCATCTCCCTTCTGTGATTTCGTTAGTAATAAATTCAATTAATATCCACAGTTGGAGTCTGTTTTGCCTGTGATTGTATTTGATGAGTGATCTCTCCCAGTCCATGTCTCAACCCATGAACCCTTACATTTTTTTTCATGTTCAGTTGCAGAGGAGAGTGATAGAATGGCTTTGGCAAGTGCCTGGCATCCAGCCAGGGTAAATTCACTACAACTATGTACCAAAAAAAGAAAAAATCCAATGGGAATAACAGACTATATATGTAAATTACTAATGCAATCAATCACTCATTCCATGGAAGACCCAATTAAACTTTCTACCTGTTTCAAATACGACAAAAGGGAGAGTAGAATTTAGGTTGTCACCATCTAATATTAACATTTAAATATTCATCATCAGAATATATGTGGTTTTGACCAGAAAATACATTTTGACCAGAAAACACATTTTGACCTGAACATCTCACTTAGTGATAGTTGCTTTGAAGTTCTTAGGCTGGTATACCAAAAAAACCCTCAAAAAACAACAAACAACCCCCAAAACCTACAGTCAGTTTCAATAAATTCCCATTTGAAATAAGGGGAACCTGTACAAAAATTCCCAAAAAATTGTAGCTTCTGGACAGTTTTACACCAGTGTAATTCTCGGTTCTCATTTTTACTTTTAGACTCTAAGTCAGGTGAAATCACTACGCTCTAGTGACTGAGGATATGAGACAATTTGAGTATTCTAATCATCTTTCAAGAGTTCTGACTACACCTAAATGTTTTAAAGGTGAGTGACTAGAGGTAAAGGGAGCATAATTGTCCAGCCCTGCTATCCAATGTAGGTTTAACATTTTCAGCAATATTCAAACATGTATTTTCTAATCATGTGTCTTTTACTAAATGTCTTCAGGCCCACACATATAAGGACCCAATGCATATTAAAATCAATAGGAGTTTATAACGCCTAAGACTCAATAACTGAAGGTTTGGATTATATTCCATAATGATTTGCCTAAGACAAGAGCAAACTAGTAGCAGAGAAAGTTTAAACTCAAAAAATCAGTCTCCTGGGGCCACTCCTCTAATCATTCATCTAGAAGCTTTCACCTTAAAATTCTCAAATCCCCTGTTGTGTGGAAATCTGCAGAGAAATCTGTCAAGAGTTACTTCATAAAATATCTAGAGTTATTCTAGAGAGCTCTGTTGAAAGAAAATAAAATTAATCTTTACTGAAAAGGGCACGAGAGTCTTACGGTTCACATATCTCTGCTTCAGTATTCATTTTCTTTTTCTATTGAAGTATGTCTGACTTTTTTATTGTTTGCATTTGTTTTCATTTTTATCACTGTTAACACTACATTTGTATTGGTTTCCTAAGCGCAGTATAAAATACGAATTGTTTACACAGTCGCTGTTCAGATTATCATTACTTCCCACCTTAATGTCATCACAGACATCTCACGTTCCTTGCTAACCTGATTTAATGACTTGACTTGCTCAGGACAATAATGCGTCTTATCTTTCAAGCTTCTTAATGTAATTTTGTTAAGAATATCTGAAATGACTGTGCAAGCAAATTAGAATTACCACAAGACATTTTATGTTAAAAAATTATTACAGGAGTTTGAATGCCAAATTAATGAAGAATTTAAAGATTTTATGTAGCCCCCAAATCACAAATAGTTTTGCTAAATAAAGCAGCTAAGAATTAGCTTTCTTTGTCAATTCATTTAGAGACCTTCCCGAGGACAATGACCTCAGCGGAAAAAATATTCTTACATTTTAACCAAAATATCCAAACTGACTGTCATCCTGGCTAATGGTAACAGGAAATGTCTCAAACCCTGACTGAGTTTCCCAAGGACACCTGTCATAACTTCCTTCTGTTCAGCCCTGACACCGTCACCTCCATTTTTACCAACTAACTAAAAACTAACTTCTTGACATCCCGCAGTAGCCCAGCAAGAACTCAGACCTCTCCAACAAACATAACTTTATGGCACAATAGAAACATTAATTAGTGAAGAAACTAAAATGGAGATTCACAGGTAGTATCCATCTATCCATTCCTAAGGTGTATATATTTATAACACAGACAGAGAAGATGAAAATATTTTATCTCCCAAATTAACCTGTTTAGATTCAGCCACCTCATGTCACTGCTTAAGTGAACATCTACATAGTAAAATGTACATGCTCAATGAGTCCAGGAGCAATTCTAAGAGTGATGATGTTACTCCCATGTTTAAAATGTATAACACCAGGTGATATAGTCAAGTATGAGAAAAATGTAAGACCCTGGTCCATGACATTTATTGCTTTACATGTGCATATTTGGAATTTCATTGTAAACAGACATTTATGACTTCTCTGTGTTAACTAATAAGAGAAGAACTCTTCTTAGAGTTCTTTTCCTGCCATTGTATATTAAAAAAGGGCATGTCTTGCAAATAGATTTGTAGACTGCTAAAATATCATTTTATTGTAACCGATTATGTCTGTTTTTCCATGTAATGCTTACCACCCAAAAGTTTACTTCTCTCTCTTGAAGAAGCAAATTTATTTTGTCAGTAGCTTGACCTACCACACAAACATGTTTATGACTGCTGTAAAAAAAATTTTGAAAACTTGAGATACAGGGTCAGGTACAGCATAAAATTGATCACATGTTATTTCCATACCAGTTTGTACCATCTTGGCTGTTGGTAGATGTCAACCTAAGTGAAGCCTGTTTCAGTCACCATATACCTATGCCAAAGTTTAAAGAACTAACAGCCTCAAAGGTAGGAAAAATGTTGAACAAAAAGGGTATAAAATTAATGTATGGCAATTAACGTGTATATACTATTAACAGTCATTTATCCTTGGGCAGTGATTTTTGACTTGCCTTCCAATTCATTGATCATTATGTCAATAGTGCTGCATTGTCACGGGGGAGTGCTTGAATGGTGAGAACATACAGAAAATAACAATACAAAAATAGACATAATAGAGACATTTAAAGAAGTTAAATTCAGAGAAAAACTTTTCTATGATCTTCTGGCATTATATGTTTAGGGTTCTTATAAGCAAGTCTGAGACATCTGTATTCAGATAATCCACGTTGCAAATGAAGTCAGGAAAACAAAGATGACTAAAACATTTAAATGCAGAGCTACTTCCTGTAAGACATGCAAATCACATTCTGATTCCATAAAAATTGCCTCTCCCTCAGCCTTCATTGTGCCATTATTAAAAACAATACACACACAAAAAAAAGCATAGTGTTTCTTAAAGTTCCCTGAAGATTTGGATAAAAAGGGCAAAGCTCTTTAGTATACAGAGAAAAATAGCAGAGTTAGGTGTTCTCTGTTACTGAATCTGAAATACATCATTTGCAACAGAAGGGAACACAGCAAAAAACCTAGTCAAGATCCCAGAAGTAAGCATAATATACAGCATATGTATATTTTGGAAGATGAGTTCTATTTCGAGATTATGTAACATTATAGATTTTAGCATTTTTGACCTAAGTCTTATCTCTCCTGAATGCCTACAATCCTGTCTTGCCAACAGAACTATTGTAGCTGAATTAGTGTTCCTTAAAAATTGCCTCCCTTTGCTGTTATAGCTGCAGTGTATCAAGATCCAAGAATGTACAGAAAACTTGCAATGTTTTAATGACATAAGTGAACCTTCCTAGTTACTGCAAACAAGTGAAAATTACAAGATTTTGCCATACTGTCCCTAACACATAAAACTACAACCAAATATAGAAAGACCTAATCTAATTTTGGATACTGGGAAGGCTGTGGTGACTTGGTGCCAGCTAATAGCCAAGAACCCACAGGGCTACTTACTCCTTCTCCTCCACCAAGAGGGGCAGAGGAGAAAATAATAACAACAGAGAGAAAACCCATGCGTTCAGAAAACAAAAATACAGGGAAATCGCTGACCAAGTATTGTTACAGGCAAAGCAGACTTGGAGAATTTAACTTAATTTGAAACATTTAGTTATTGACTTGGGTATTGGGAAACAAAATATCAAACATTTAAACACTTGGAGAAAATATCTTTCTTCTCCATTTCCCGGGCTTAGCCTCACTACAGACACCTCCTCTCCTCCCCACTCACTCATCCTCCATGTTATTGCCACAGGCTACACTCAGTCCCTTTTGTGAGGCAACACGCACCTCAGGGGCGTGGGGTGAGGGTGTAGGGGTTTCCTTCAGCCTCTCTTTGTTTCTCACTCTTTTCTTCCTTTGCTACTTGCAAGTAATTTCCTTTGCTCTGGCATGAGCTGTCCACAAGCCACAGGCCCTTCACGGAAGCAGCTTCTTCTGCATGGGTTATCCACAGACCACAGTCCCTCCTGGGATATACCTCTTCCAACATGAAGCACCTCCTACTGCTCTGTCCTTGTTAGTCCTTTTTTCTCCCATGTCCTGTCTGGGAGAATGGGAGGGGAAAGTAATTATACTCTTTTTTACCGTTCATAACCTTTTGTAAATACAAACTGAGAAACTAATTACAAGCTACAGATTCAGTATTCAGTTTTTGGAGCAGAGGTATGTCCCTGACTCTTTACAGATGTGCTACATCTACATACATTTTGAATACCTCCAGGGACAGTGAGTCCCTTGGCAGACTATTCCAATGCCTGACAACCCTTTCAGTGAAGAATTTTTTTCCCAGTATCTATCTAACCCTCCACTGGCACAACTTGAAGCCATTTCCTCTCATCCTGTCATTAGTTATGTGGGAGAAGAGACTGACTTCCACCTTGCTACAACCTCCCTTCAGGTAGTTGTAGACAGTAATAAGGTTTCTCCTGAGCCTCCTTTTCTTCAGGCTGAACAACTCTGGATCCCTCAGACACTCCACATGACATGTGCTCTAGGTTCTTCATATATCTATCTCAAGTGTGTTCCCTTAATGGCACTCTAAAAATTTATTCAGATGATGACACACCAACTCAAATATCTATTTGCTTTGTTTGAGCTTATTCAGAAAACTAGCAAAGATAATACCTTAGCTCTGAATTTCAGGGTTGACCAAATTCAAGTTGAAAGCAAAATGAAAGCCAAATGTGATGAATACAAAAGAAATAAATTCAGCAATAGCACAAATCTTTATGGAATATTTTGTTACTTGTTAAATTTTACTCCTTCTTAAATACAATTTTAACAATTTCATATATTTTATATATATTTATATATATTTTTATATATATATATATATATATATATAATTTTTAGGCATCCAGTTGAATACATTCATAAATTGGACAAGAAAATTGTAATAAATTAGATTGTGTTTTTTCATATTTTAATGACCATAAGTCATAGCCCTTACTGGAGAGTCTGACAGAAAGTAATGATTGCAGAGGAACTATTGGGAAGAATTCTGATTAAATCTGCAATCCTTGCATCTTTAAACAGCATAGACTGCAAGTATTAGACTGCATTTCCTACCCTTTTTTTCCTTTTTCTTCCATGTCTTTAATTTTTCTTTGGGTTAGATGTTACCATTCATATTATTTGCATCAGACAGAGACTTCAGTCTGCAAGTACCCAAGTCCTGCTTAAGTCATGTATAATATGGAAAGGTTCTCTCTTTTGTACAGGTATGCTGGTTAATCTTTACCTATTTTAAAATATACTCAGCAGACTGCATGGCTTGATTCCATGCACAGCTACAATTTATACAAAATGTCTAGTTCAATACAGCTGTAAATATCGTTTAAGCATATCTTTTGTTTATTCAATCTCTAAAATTTATATTGGGAAATATATATTTTCCTGCACGAAACACTACTACAAAACACTTCCACTACCTTCACTGAGTCACAGAAGTATGTATTTCTATGTGGTGCATCCCAGTGCTACATGAATGCTGACCGTCCACAGAGAACCTTAGTCCCTCTCACAGAGACTTGTAGCAACAGAAATGGTCACAAGCTTGAGAAACATTAAGCAATCACCACCAAAATTTGCATCAGTTCACAGAACAGGAGAAGGTGGCCTCTGAACTTGTAGCAGATTTAGTTAGTCTTTTGATGCAGCACCATAAACTCTGTTAGCTGGCCATTGATTCCAATCAGGTGTTGAAAGCAAACTGCAGAAGTCCTCCCCAATGTTTAACACTTCAAATCATAGAACACGCTTTCAAGACCCACACCTTTTTAGAGTGACAAAATACTAAAACCATTCAATTTTAGACTAAGTAGGTGAGCACAGATACTTTTACATCACAGCAACAAATCTTCTAACCAATAAAACAAAAACGAGTGATTCTTCAGGTAGACCTTGTATGATTGTTAAACTGCATAAATGAAAAACAAGCTTCTGGTGTAACTAGTACAGTACTCACTATTTATCTTCTCCTAGTTGAAATCACTATGAAGAAATTATATCTATATCTGGAGTGAAGCCATTCTTGGAGCAGAATATTGTGGTCATCATAGGTTCAGTAGCATAGTACAGTAGCCTTTTAAGGGGAAATTACCTTGCTCAAAATACATTATTAAATAGATAACAATGCACTTTACAAGCTGGAATCTGTCCAGGCTTCATCTTTTGCTGTTCTGAGTTCACTGGGATCTTTAATGACCCAAAGTAGGTTTCTCCTTGATTCTCTCTCAGAGGTACTTCAGATATTCTGTTAGAATCCTGAACCCTAGATATCCCACAAGTGAAGAGCAAAAGGAAAATGAAAAGAGCAAAATGTCAGTAGTACGTATTGTTTTAGTATAAAGAATCCCCAGAAGCTTGGGAAACATGTCTTTTTAATGAGAAACAACAGTTTGTGGCCAGCTGTTCCTCATCATTATGAAAATGTTAGCTCTAGCAAGATGTACAAATGAGGACTATAAACACAGTACATTGTAAATAAAGCCTGTGTGGATAATCTTACCTGTTAATATAAAAGGCACTGAGAAGAGGCAGACTGAGCTCATATACTGACTGACAATTTAGGGTAAAACATACTCTTTTTCTTCACCATCTCAATGAGAAATTAGATGTAACCTGGGTCCAACAACAACTGAGCCTTCTTAATGTGTTTATTAAAATGCGAATTGAAATGCTGAGTGGAAACGTGGTGCTGCATATGAATCTGACAGACACTCTAGTGAGTTCTTTTACACCACTAGACCTTACACACAGTAGGATCATGCATTGGACTTCTTTTCAAAACACAGCATAAGTGTGGATTTATGGAGCTTTTCTGAAAGCTATTATGAAAAACATACAAGTGCAGGCAAAGACCTAAGTTTATCACAAACCTCAGAACAGTTTCTGCCTTCTTAATAACAGGGGATTAGCCAGAGATGATGGAGTTGCAGGAGGTATTCCAACATTTTCTGTCCTGTGATTAAAAACTGTATACTCCTGTCTAACATTAAATGTTTAGAATTTATCTGACAGCAAAACAACTTAAAAAAATCAAGAATCTTTTCCATGAGTTTTTCCATAGCAATTTGCTCTGCAGGAATTCGTTTTATTTTAAATATTTCCATAATAAACCAGGGGAACAAAAAACAAAAGAAATTCACTGTATAGGCTATTTTTCCATAGAGCTGTATTAATGCAAATTAGACAGAACGACTTTACCTGTTATAGCTGGGCTGAAACGAGGTGTAAGGAACAGAAAGACAATTAACTTCATGAGGGGTTCCTTCCATTTTTCTTCCTTTCTTTTTCTCTTTTCTTTTCTTTTCTTTTCTTTTCTTTTCTTTTCTTTTCTTTTCTTTTCTTTTCTTTTCTTTTCTTTTCTTTTCTTTTCTTTTCTTTTCCTTTTCTTTTCTTTTCTTTTCTTTTCTTTTTCTCTCCAGCAATTTGCAGTAGATTTAGTGCTGGATGGTAGTAGACTGTCACTGCTGCCAGGCAAAGTTATTCTGACACCTTCAAGGGGTTTTGTTTATCACATTTTTCAATTAAGCTCTGTATTTTAACTTCCTCATTATACTTGTGGCAATTCACAGCAAAGAACAAACAGAAATCCTCGTTTCCTGTCATTATTTCCTAACTTCATACAATCAAGGGTCTTGGATACTTTTCCCTTTTCTCCCTCTTATTTAACACAGGAAGAAAAAGGATGTAAATTTCAGATTACAGAAGACCATGAGAAGGGGCAAACAGTTTGATACAAATTACATTTCTACATTAACCTTTTTTCCTTTCTTTCCTTTTCTGCTTTTGAAGTGAGAAAAGTGATTTCCATACAGAAAGCGTGTTTTATAGATTTTAAAGTTTAACTTGAGGAAATTGAAGTAGATATGTAAAGTTCAATACTAAACTAAACTCAAGTTTTAGGAATGCAGTCACAAAGAGAAAATCCTAATTTTATATCTCTAAACCACTTTGCATGGCAAGAGAAGCATTACATGTCTAAAAATTCTGGCACTGCATTCAGAGTAGCTGTAATTATAGGCAACATTAACTAAACGAGTCTAGTTGTAAAGTATGGCAGAAATCTCATAGCTACAACTCAGATATGTTTGACTACATGGAATAATACTCTTTTGTTCTGCTTTGTCCCCTTCTTTACCTCTTCCCAAATCGGTGCTGACCATCCACATGTAGAACAGAAAAGAATGTAACCGTGTGCCCAAACTCAAGCAGTTTGCACTGCATGTGTGACACTTTCTGTCCAAACCGGGATTACAGACCTGGTCACCCAGCCTTCGAACAGAATAGGCCCATTTGTAACAAAATCTCAGATATTTTTTCACATCTGCTAAATAATGCTATTTGTGTGGGATGGGGCTCAAATCATTTAATGCTTGATATCTGTCTGCTTACCTGGAAGCTTAGAAGCTGGTCCCCCTTGGCTCCCTTTCAGGTCAGTGGAGAGTAATGAGCACTTTCAAGATGTGATTCATTTCACTTCTCTTAGACAGCTGCTTTAGGATGAGACAAATTGCACTTCAGACTCTACTCACTATATTGACTACATCTCCACTGACTATGAATGGAGCCCAGAGCACAAACATTACCCCTGATGAATCCAATCCTTTCTACTTTTTACATTATCTGCTCCAAGTACATCAACTAACAGATCACTGACTATATTCAGGAAGTTAGTGATTATTAAACATGCAGTAAGCATGGTAGACAATAAGCAAATTTTAGAGAAAGACAACTGAGGTTAGAATTTGGAGTGGGATTTGGGGGACCCACTGAACTTCAGTACACTGATTTTTTTTTTTTTTTGTCCCCTTGCTAGCACCTCCTTGATTAGTGCTGAGAGCCAAATAAATTGTTACTTCTCAATAGGTTTGTTGAGTTTTTTTTTTTCCCAAGCCACAGGTACATGAATTCCCAGCTATTCACTAATAATAAATCATTTTAAAATCTGTGAGATTTTCACTGCATGATCAGACATATGATAACTTGTAAAGTAGGAGCTAAGCATGACCGATACTGAGGAACACTGTTGTCCAATGTTTAATCTGGGTAGCAGCTGCATAAAAAAACTTAAGAAATTTGAAATGAGCCTATATCAAACTGAAAATGAGAGGAAGGGTTGGACTAATGTTAGACTCATCAATTCAAGTTTATTTACATGGTCTCCAAAGCCAGGAAAGAACTTCCTTTGCTGTACAATCTTTAAAGGACACAGCAAATACTAGGATCTGGGCAACAGGAAACTTAAGTCCAGACTTAGAATTATATTATTATGAAGAAGACCAGGCCAAGGCATGTATTTTAGACCACGCCAGTATGTAGTGCATGTGTGTGCATGCCTCACTAGGCAGGAGAGCTGGCTGACAGTCAAGACTTATTAGTTTGCCTGCAGTCCTATATTAAAATAAATATCTCACTTAGAACGTACAAATATCTCTGAGTCACTCTGTGCACAAGCTCTGTTTGAACTCCTCTATGTACCATGCTTACAAATTTTTGGATTGTAAACTCAGCACCTGTATAAAGCTAGATGTCCATCATTTTCCAGGAACCACAGCTATTAACCCTCTCTTGAGATTATTAGATTAAATCAGGTCAGACCTTTCAAGAAAGGAGAAAAAGTTAACAGCATCACTGCCCCATTTTTTTGCCTCTTTATTAACTCAATAAATACCCCTAAGTTAGTACAGTCTTTGGGGATTTGGGAGATCCAGGCTTAAACCATTTTTCATCTCCATTGATTAGAAGTCATATCCCTTGCCTACCAGCCCAAGTGTGCCCTATCCACAGAAGTATAGATTATTTTGAGGCGACAACTCTGTTTCTCTCATGTGAGGGCAATTAATTACCAATATGTGTCTTGGCATAGAATAGGCTGCAAGAGTTTGTATGACCTGCTCATTAGAGTGTTGTCCTTCTCCCAATGCAGATGTGGACCTCAGAACCTGCTCCATATATTAGATAAGAGCATAGGTTCCACCAAGCAGCAATTAAGGTCTGAAGGGAATGCTGACATAAAGCATATTGCAAGCTATTAAATTCCTTGTAGTAAAAATAGGAGTACAGTTCTATTAAATACTTCAGGCCTCAAAAATAAATTAATAGCAAAGGTAAAATTAGAAATGTTTATGTAAAGTAGTATTCCATCAATACAGATGGTAGAAAGGCAGTTCCTTCAACTTCACAGGCAAATGCAAATGTTTCCCTCCTAAAAACCTGCAAGTTCAGATTGCATTAGAACTTAAAAGCTTTAGAAAAGTGTAATTTTTACAGGGTACATATTAAGTAAATGATTCTGACAAGAATTGACTGAAAAATTTCTCCTGGAAGCATCTCTATTCATATTTTCCTTGAATGTATCAAATCCAAAGTGCTTGAAAATTCTGGTAGGACAGAGTTTTCTGCTAGTGGTAAAAGATCTATAATCTTTACTTAGTAGATTGTCGCAACTTGAGCGGAAGAAAAAGAACCATAGATAGCAGATCTAAAAACAAAGCTACTACCCATGGACTGGCGTTCAAACAGGAGGAAAAAAAAATACATAAAGGACAATGGAAAATTCTCATATGCAACAAGAAATTTACATCAAAGTTTAGAAACTTGAATGAGTGGATTCATTCAGATATCTCAGAATTACCATCACAAAGAAAAGTCTGAGGCAGATATCAAAACTAGAATTGCTTTTTTATTATCACTATTTGCAAAGTTCAACATAACCTGACAAGACAAGGATATCTCAAGTGCATTAACGATAAAACTCAGAATAGACAATGTCATAGGCTTAAAAACACATGAAACCTGGACTCCAGCAGTATGGATCAAATGACACATTCAGGCCTTTACATTCAAATGCCTCCAAATAAATATAAACTGCATAGGAATAACAACTCTATTAAAATTAACATTTCTGAAATAATTGAATCCAATGAGTCTGTGCAAGCAAATGAAAAAAGAGACAGCTGCTGGCCTGTGAGGAAAGCAACAGGCCTTGCGAACACCACACACCAGACAGAAGTCAAAAAGTGAGAAAAAAAAGACTCCCAATGGCCATATAAAGAGATGCCAGTATGAGAAATATCAGTTTGGACAAGGAAATTAGAGGCAATCTGATAGTTTCTCCACACTAATAACAATTACCTCAAAGGCCAATAAGTACTTGAAAATAATATACCTATGACAATGTGAGTCACAAAAAAGGGCTGCATTTTTCTTTCCACTGGGCTGAAAGGAGCAGTTTCATGTGTAAATTCCTCTGATTTTATCTTTATTTTAATAATTTGAAACTGATACAGAAATCTAGTATATAAGGAATGTACACTCTGGATGGCTTCATTGGTACTTTATTGTGTGGCAATGTTAGATTCTGTCGGGAAAGGGGCTTAATGTTTCATCAAGAATGGTTTTTAGAGTAATATTTTAAGATGATCCAGCATCAGTTATTACTTAAACACATTTGTTACACAAAGATACATCTACCTATTAGTTTAAACATACATTGTAACTTAACTGTTGCTACGCCTAAATACATATTTCCTCCAAAAATGTTAAGGATTGGGGGTCAACTCAGTCTAACCCTGAGTTTGTGCAGAACACTAAGTTGTGTATGACCTCAGCTGGCTAAGTCATGGAATTTTGCTTCTCTCAGGTTTCTGTAGCAGGGAGCTTGGACCAGATGCCCCTACCTTTGTCCCTTCCAACCTTACCCATTTCTGAGCAGTCATCTGTCCTGAAAGAGGTGGAACATTCCTTTGAAAAAATGCAACTGTTAAAAGTATGGTTCGTTTATTTTCTGTCAAAGATGTTAACAGGAAAACTTAGTGCAAAAACTTGAAGCACAAAGATAACAGATAGAAAAAAGACACTTTGCAAAAACCAAACTTCACAGGTCCTGTTCCTAGCGTTCCTATTCATTTCCCTTAGAAATTTACAGATAACCATTGAATATTTTAAGCATAGACACATCTAGTGCTGAATCATATCTGCTTCTCAGGATAGAGTGGGTCATAAATTAGCCATTAGAAACCAGTGGAGGAATGTTTTTCTGAACTAAATATGTAGTCCACACAATCAATCACAGAAGAAGGCATGGGCATGTTGCACATCAGTCAAATTGGACTCATTTGGGGTAAGATTTTACAATGTCTTAAGAAGTTTGCATAAATCTGAGCAGAAAGATTTAATGGAAAACATAAGTGTGGCTTCAGGATAGAATCCAAAAAGCTCAGATTTTATCAGAGATCAGAAAAGATCTAGCCTATAGTTGAATAAATTAATTTGGAAGTTTTGAGAATAAAAGAACATATATATTTTCAATCCTGTATTTTGACAGTCTTCTTTCCTTTGAAGGAAAAAGAGCTGAAACCACAATGAATAGTAGGAAATATGTTAGTTCAAAAAAAAAAATTTAAAACTTTTAAACCCTTTTGATTACATATTTATTTATTGAGTATAAATATTAATGGTATAAATTATATA
>WEKY01017117.1:20624-42640 GCA_013390045.1 Picathartes gymnocephalus | reverse complement strand
TGTTTTATACATTAAATTCAAATTATGTTGATTGGGTATAAACATAAACACTTATTGTGGTTTTTAGGGTTTTTTATACTTTTTAAGGCCTTGAAAAAGACAAAATGCTAGCACTTCAGCAGTGGATTGCAAAACATCTGTAAATAAGAAGATAACCAGACTTTCATGACCCATATCTACCTTTCAACTTGAATACGTGGACTAAATTCTGTGCTGCATAGATGTTGCTTTAATGATGTCAAAGGAAATTTACCTATCTTCCTTCTACACAGGCTTTTGGATGATTGCAGCAATAGATTGAATATAACTATGATAATTTCTTTGGGTGTTGATTTTAGAGCACAAATTAAATCCTAGTGAATTATTCACTCAGTTCATAATGGAATAATTCCACTCAAATCAATGGAACTAAACAATATAACCCAACTGGGAATATATCCAATGGTGTTCCTACAGTCATTTTAACTTGTTTTAGTTAAATAGCATGCAACATAATTTCCCTTTTTTCTATTAGTGCAACATTATCATTCTGTTGTATATCATATAAAATCAAAATGTTAGTTTTACAAAATCTTCTTTCCATTGGAGTATGATGGCAGATTTACTCTTTTAACTTAGTGCATTTTACATGAATACAGATTAGTGTGTGTGTATTTTCTACGTTTGTGCATCCATCTGGTAATCTACCAGGTCATAACAAGTGAAGATTCACAGGCTTCTCAGGAAAGATAGGGCATAACAGCAAGCTACAACCACCACAACAATTTATCTAGTATGCCCCTTCTCCCCACCCTTCAGAGAAGAGTCTGGAAGGTTCTATGCTTTGGTTTGGTTACATGAGGCAGCCTGTGCCTCCATTGCCAAGGCATCCCACTGGCCTTCAGGCAGAACCTGGGGAGTGGAATGTGCTTTGTGTATGTACACCTAGAGTGAAGTATGTGATTTGGGCAGGTACAGCAAATTCAACAATGACAGCAAGCACTGGACTTGATACATCTGTGCCGATGAGCTGAAACTTCCATCTGTTGTGACGAGATGAAGACATAGCATTGTTTTAGGGTTGTACTGCAGGTCAGGTACTGCATTCAGACACTAATTAATGCATAATGGTATTCTGAAACCATATATGAGGCATCCATTCTGTTCTCATTGGTTCCCTATGGTTTTTACCATGTTACTGAGAACAGCATTTGATAAAGGAAGAAAGATTTATTTCAACGGTGAAAATGGTTTCCCAGACTCCTCTTGCTCTGTCTGAATTTCTGATGCTCTAGTAAGGAGTACTATGAATCTACATAAAGCATTGAAAGAACAACTCTGTCCAACAACATTTCCCACATAAACACCTTGGGTAAGTAATTCATGGCCTCACAGCCTCCTGTCATGGGTAATGTCAGTGATTAGCTAAGATGATCCCTTGGTACTCTAGCAACAGGTCTGACTGCCTAATAGGAAAGCTTTCAAATCTGTGTCATGGACATTGATTCTGTCACTTCTGAACAAGCTTTCACAACTTCAAAGTATTCCCCACTGCCAGAAGACTGCCACTTTGTCCAGAAAATTGACTATCTCATGATTTACTCTTCTCAACAATGATCAGCTCCTTTGGGCCCAACCTGTACTGCCATACATGTCTGAAAAATATTAAAGATCATGTTATGGAGAAATAAGGACACAGACGTACAAGCTGCAATGTTCTTTTTAGCCTTCAGCAGACATTCCATGCTGGGCAGCTAAATATCTCTGGAACATAGGTTCCAAACGTTTGAGACTCAGCATAAGATCTCACACCACATTCTCCTATAACATCTCACATACAATCTACGTGTAAATTCACAATGGTAGAAGCTTATACGACTGCAGCCATCAATGCATAGAAAAGCTGAAGAGGAAAATATAGCTTTAAAGAAACAAGAAATAAGTCACGCAAAATAAAGACTACATTCCCCATTTTTCCCACTGTCGCCTGGATACAAATATGAAGGCAAGGGATTTTCATGTAAAATGCTAATAAATTTCCTAGGAACCCAGTTTGAACAAAGCTGAAAAGCATCTGCTCAGTTTCAGTGAGGCTTGAATACACCAGGTAACCTCTTGAGAACTCCAGATACTTCTTTGGTATGGCTAAAAGAGAAGAAAAGCAAACCTGAAGGAGTCAGCTAGACTACTAAATATTTTTATGCACATGTTTTAAAATCGCAATTCCTTGCTGAGTTATGAAAAAGACAATCTGTTAGTCTGACCTGCACTGAAATGACAATTTTTAGAGCTCAATGATATAAACATTCTCAAGAGTTAATAGGCATCCACATTGGACCTATTCAGAAACTAAGGAATGCTGCAACATAGAACAATTCCCCATCATGTCTAATTTTAAACAAGTACACCACCTCACACCACAACTAAATATAAAAAAAAATCACAAAACTACATTGGGTAGAAGCACTCACAGGTCTTCATTTCTAGAGATGAAAAAGCAACATTTTCTTTAGGGACAGACTACACAAAGAAAAAACACTGCCAGAAAGTCATAAAATAGAGCAGTGTATGCTCTCGAAGGACCTTGAGCTACCAAGGTTTTTGACAATATAGGAGTAGTAAGGTGCCAAGGCTCAGCAGGACTAGTCATATTTTGGATAAATTCCATCTGGCTCCAAGCAAAAAGGCACTGAAACTCAAACATCTGTATGCATAAAAATGAAACTAAGCATTTGGCAATACTGAGACTATATCCAGTATAAAAATTGATTTAATTAATTTCTAAACAAGTCAGTCAAAGTGTATGCATAAGCCAGGAGACCAAAGATATTTCTGTACCTTCCTGTTAATAATTCATGGCAAGGTACAACCACCTGAGCCAAGGAAAAGCCTTTTGTAAATATGCTTGTTCCATCGGAGGGCAGACTGGGACATCATCTTGTATGCATTATGAGATCAGTTACTTTGTCAAAGGAAGACCAAAGCAGCTAAAACTATGTCCTATATATTTCTGTAGGAAAATTTTCATTGCCCAACTATTCAAATAATGGGAGTCTGTGCCAGTTATTGTGACACAGATAATACTTAGTTCTTTAGGGAAATGCTGGATTCTATTTGTTTTTTTTTTTTTTTTTTTTTTTTTTTTTTTTTTTTTTTTTTGGCCTTTTGATAGAGGACAACAGGAAGTTAAAAAAGCTGCTCTGTGTGAAACTCTCCTTCACCCAGCTGGTTACAAATGTGAGGGCATAATTGACACCTGTCTTGCTTAACAAAAAGTCAGAATTTACTATACAGAACAGAGGAAGAATAGTATTAGTTTGAGTGATTATCATCCTTCATTTTAGGCAATCGCAAGAAGCCATTTTCTGACATAAAACATAATACAGCAAACAAAATGTCTGTTTATGTGACAGGAACCTGCAGAAAAAGATGGGAAAGGCAGATTTCCTCTTCATAGCCTTTCCAAATAACACACCTAACATTAACTAAGCCAATCAGTTAAATTAAATTATATGACTTGTGCCAATATTGTTCCAGAGATTCTGAGACTCAGAACATATAAAAATATCAAGGGATTACTCATGTAGAAGCAAAGTACACCTAAGTATAAACAAAAATCTCTATTGTTTGTGATCTGTTTGCCCAGTAAGACTGAGAGGAACCCCAAAAACAGAACACATCACTTCCCAAAGAACAACTACAGGCAATTGTATCCCAAAACCTCTCTCCGAAGGATCCTCCCTAAGAAATGCCAGGAAAGATTATTCAGACCAGAGGGCAGTGGTAAGAAGGTGTTTTGTGAGAAACACTGGTTCAAAGGATGAAAGTATGGGATTTTAGACAAGAGGTTAAATAACTGAAAAGGTATCCAGCTACCAAGTATCTAAATTTTTGTTTCTAAAGTTCTTCTCGGGTTTGTACACACAGTGTTGTTGCATCAACTTTTATTTTGCTTCAGTGCTAAACCTAGATGATACTGGAGCAAAAAAAGTCATGGTGCAGTCATTTAAGCTCAAGATATACTAACTCCACAGAGCTGGATCATATAAAATTATATGTTTAGAGCCCATTAGCACAGAATCAAGCAGCATTATCCAAAAATCAGAAGCTGAGTCTCTTTCCTATCAAGCTGAAAGAAGGAAAATATGATAACAGGACCCATTTTTTTTAGAAAGGGGATCTTTACAGCAACATTAACTAGTGTCTCTCCTGAAAAAAAAGTCAGTAAAGAGATATCTTCAGGATTCAGGCAACCCCCCCAAGCATCACAGGGAAGAGCTAAGTTTGCACAAGTTTCTGTTAAGAGAAACAGTAGGAAGGCAGGGGGAAAAAAAAAAGAGCCCAAGAAGGACCAGGAAAGTACATCAAAAAACCACTAGAACAAAACTTTAGAGAAAAAAGCAAATAGTTTCCTGTTTGAAACTTTCCAATTCAGAGAAAAAAGACTGGCTAAAAAGCTCCTCTATCAATTTCTCCACATAACTGAGCTATCAAGAGGCCAGATTAGTCAACTATCACAGGACAGAATGGACAGATAAACATCATTACTGCTAGTAATACTGCTAATGCTGCCCAATCATTATTTTGCTTCATAAGGCTGTGAAAAAGACAGTTTCTGTCCCCAAGAAAATAACATCTAAGTTATCTCCAAACTACTGCTGGATGGCTGCATGAGTCTGTAGTAATATTTTCCAAACCTCATTTCCAATCTGTTTCCTCATCAATAATGATCTCAACAATCAATGTTTCCACAACATCTGAGCCAACTTTCATCTACTGCTAGATGTCTCAGCAACATGATGGAACATATTTCATATTTATCTTCAATGAGATTATAATTAATTTTGAAAGGAAGGATACATTTAATAATGTATTCTCTCAGGCTTATAGCCACAAAACTTATTAAATTTATGAAGAACAACAGTGAGATGCATAATTTCTCTCTTTCACAAACACTTACAGTTATCTTCCACGAGTTCTGCTCTCTCAGACAATCTTCTACCATCACACAAAGCACTTCTAAACATTAGCTGGGACTACATCCTAGTACCTGCCAGGACCTTCCTCACTCCATGGATACACTTGAGAATATCTGAGCTACCCAAACCACTGCACTTTTGCCCTCTGACCATTCATTCTCACAATAGCAAATAATATATAAATGGGCAATAGAATACTTGAAAATATTCCTCTCCAAGTGTAGAGGAACTTACTGAAGCATCCTTAATTCCTGCATCTGTGGGTACAAGACCACGCAAAACACTAGAGGAATAAAGGCAGTAACACGTCTTTCAGGAAGTACTAAATGGAGGTGATATTTTCGTAGCCAGGCATTAAAATTTCTATTTGTTCCAGAACTAGAAATTGGTTACTGATTTCCATGCTGCAGAGGAATGGGTAACACATGATCGCTGCAGCAGTTCAACCAGTTTAACTGAAAAAAGCTATCAACCTGCTGTGACTCCTGTAAGATGAAGTATATCCTTCTGAAGTACAGCTTAGACCAATATATCCACATTATTCATGGTTAAAATATCCATAATCCCCCATTAAAAAATGTATTTTCACACCCATGCACACTAAATAATAATAATATCTAGATTTAATTGAAACATAATAAGAACCATTATGTCTGCAAATAGTCACTAGCAGTCATTTTCAAACAACAACAACAAAAAAAAGTATAAAATAATGGAAATGAAGACACAAAGGGAATGCATGATCTCAACATGTAATCCTTACTGTGACATCTTTTGTATATACAATTTTGTACCTCATCTGTTACAGAAGAAAAGTAAACATGACAGGAAACATTCTGGTTATTGCTGTTATTACAATTACAGTCACACCAAGGATGAGGTGTAACTGAAGCTAGTTGCATACTTGGTGTGCAAGACGTCTGTAAAGAATTCAAACAAAGTCATTCTATAAACTGGTAAAAATAGAAACACACTTAGTGCTGATGTTATTTTACAACATGGTCTTTTACTACTTTCCTTAACATCTCTTAATACATCCACTGACATCTACAGAAAAAATAAATAAATAAAAACCTTTTTCTGTATTTAGTATTTATTAACACTGAGACATATGCACTATACAACTCCGAAGTCCCTACAGTGTTAATACTTGAAGTAATAGAGTTCCTATCAGGGAAAAAAAGTCAACCAACCCACACTACTTTTGATTACAACAGTTTAATCCTAATCCCTTTTCTCTGATCTTGGCAGAGGATTTTAAGCAAGTAACTATATTTAAATAACTACCCAGAATTAATCCTTTTGGTTGCTCAAGGCATGAAGGGAAAGCAGTCAGAAACAATGAATTCAGAAACATGTTGCAGCTGTCTCTTAGAATTCGCTACTTATAATTGAAAACATTCTTTTTTTCTTTTCTTTTTTTTTCTTTGTGTGTGTGTGTGTGTCTGTGTGATGTCAGGGTAACCTTCAACTACTTTACTTTTCCTTTTCACAATAGCAAATATCAAGAGAGAGACAGAGTAAGTATCAAACATTTCAGCATGAAGTTAAGTGTTTCTGACAGTTTACACTATTCTGCACAAGGCTGTATGTAGAAAGAAGGTCCTTCCTTCTATATAGCTTGGGTTGACTTAATAAAACTGGGGGAAAATTCCCATTTTTAGTCTCAGCAATAATTGGTTGAAAGCATCAAGCTTATTCCTAGTTTTCAAAGAAAGGAACTGTATGTACTGGAAAGGAATTTGATGTGTAGCTGTAGTCCCTCTGATCCTACCTTTCTCTCTTAATATTTGGTCCTTTCCAGATGCAATGGACCAATTTAACACAAGAACCCTATCTAAGGTGTAAGTAAATCTTTTTAGACCCATTTTAAATAGCAAAAATTGAGCCAAAAAGTACCTAATGCACATGAATATACGTTACAATGAAATACTGTTATACTGGGTAGACACTTTTTAGGGCATGAGTGTTTATGCTTTGTTCAAGGACTGATTTCTTACAGCAGGTTCCATCTTACAGTACACAGAGAGCTAGGAAGCTAATCTCTCCTCTCAGAATCTCTCAATCTGCAGAACCTGTTTTAAAACATACAAAAGTTCAATTCAAAATATACAAAATAGAATGAGTAGTGTTGGGAGGATGGAATATTTGGGCACTCCAACAATACCATTGGCTTCTGTGAATGGCAATCTGCCAATTTGTAGGTAGAAGAGAGAAGCTAGTCTTATTTGGGATTTTTTAGATGGGTTACCTTTCCAAGACTGCATTAGCAAAGATAGTTAAAGAGAGGAAAGGACTAAAACGCTGCATAAATTAACTTTCATTTTTAACAATGTTAACATTTTTAACAATAGTTAAGTAGTATTAATTCATCCACCATGTGAGCTGTATTGGCACATGTAACCCATTATTATAGCATTTCAACAAATCACCAACAATCTTTACCTTACCACTAAGGATGCCACCTTACCACTGCTCCTTAGACCTTAGGAATCAGAATCTTAAACTTAGAAAAAAAGTAATTGTTCAAGGTCACACAAGTAGCTGGGGGCAACAGTAGACTTTTTTCCTCGCCTTAGATCTGAAACCCTGCTTCTTGAACCAATATAAAAATTATTAGTTTAGTTAAGAATTGATGAAATAGGAAAGTTTTTCAAAAATTGTTCTAAAAAAGTTAAGTTTCCTTGTCTAAAAGAAATACAAGTTTTGATACCAAGTTCCTGTATCTTGGTGGTTCGTCAGACTTTGATTTTTTTTCTACTGTGTTTCCTCATTTTTCCTGAAATGGGTCTCTTTTACATAGACTAGTCCTCATTTTCCTGTCCTTGAACACTTATGTAAATGTCTAAGATGTCAATAACGCAAACCACTTTATAAGAGATTCCATTATAATTCTTTCATCAGATCACTTTCATAGTCCTTGGGCTATAGTTCTTACATTTGCATTGTACTTTCATATCTCTCTAAATGACAGATTTTCTATTTTGTACAGTTTTATATCCTTTGTCCTGATTACATTAGAAAAACTCCACATCCAATTATAAAGCATTTCTTTAATTCAGAAGTAGGTCATTTTCTCAAATTTCCAAAACATCTACAAATTCTTGGACAGAGAAGAAGATTGGAATTCTTTAATTCTCCTGTGTTTTGAAGCAGGATATATGGTGAACTTGAGAATATGGTAGTATCAGCTGGGAAACCAGTCTCACTTTTACCCTGTGGGTTAAGAGTCTAGATGCAATATATCATTAAAAGTAATTACACTGTTGTTCAGGGAAAAAAACCAGTCATTTTGTGATATGCACAAAATGCAAATATTTCAAATATTTTCAGTATTATCAGCATACATCCCCTCTTCTGCTCACTATTTAGATGTAGAAGCTGAAAGCTCCTCCATCCCTGGTACTCAATTTATATGACTTTTATATCATTAATAAGACTTCCAGTGGGTGGCTAAAAGAAGTCAAAGAAGTACAGTCAGCAAGTGCAGGAGGACTATCCAGGGAAAAATAATGCTCTTCCCAAACCAAGCAGTTACCAGGATCTTGCACTGTTAAACATAAATATTTTGCCAGATCAATTGTCACTGCTGAGAAGTTACACAATTTGTTTAACACATCATATAATCTGTGGGTCCCACAAACATGACAGAGAGAGACCAATGTTGCCAGTAGCAGACAAGCAAACTTACGGTAGAGGGATATGAAAAATTATTTTAAAACCCCAACTAATAATTGTGAATACAAAGCTCTAACTGCTTTGTCTGCTCGCATTATTTCAGAATGTATGACGAGTTTTAATCCATTATAGTTATTATAAAACATTGTCTCTATATAGTTAAAAACAACACTCAGAAATAGATGTCCTCTTTTTTTTTTGCCTTCTGCAACCATGTGACATTGCTAATGCAGTGGAGAAATAAAATCCAGATACCAAAGTCATGCTTTGTAGTCTATTAAAGCCCAGCTGTCGGCCAGAGTTAAGGAAATGATTGTGCTGTTTGTGCCATTTCTAATTAATAATAACTAAGGATTAATAAAGCAATTTGGAAAAAGAATGTACCAGGTAAGGATTTATAGGTAGATGAAAGTAATTTTATTGTAAACAATCATAATTAAAATTAAATGTGAGCTAAGACATTTTATGGCACAGAAAAAAAAATCATTTCACATATTTTTCAAGCTCTGCTTCTCTTGAAAGCTTATTAATGGAGGTGGAGGTGGAGGTACTGGAAAGTCGCAATTTTATCCCTAAAACCAGTTCAGAGACATCTGCAGTGTTTAACAATTCTTTGCATTGTTGCAAAAAGAATGAAAAGCGGTCTTAAAGGGGGACTTTTCCCTGTTTATTGTGTATTAAAGGTTTTAGGGTCTTCACAGTTTGACGGGCAACTCTGACCACACTGCTGAGAAAGAAATTTTTTAGGCTTTACAGGAGCCAGCCCCAGGAGCTGCACTCAGGAGATGCACTTAACCTTCTGCAGAAGGTTTATTAGGTTTTCTAGCAGGAAAAAAAATAATAAAGGCCCGTTACATTAGTCATGACATTTTCTGCCCATAAATGAAGGAAAGAGCAATTGACCATTCACTTTCCAAGGCATCTCAGCATGCCCATCCCACTCCAGAGACCTTCTGCAGGCTGCTGTGTCTAACATCCACACTCTGAACATGGGTTTTCACCCACCCTTGCTCCACAGGCCTGGGTGATGTGTCCTTATGGCTGACACACAGCACAGCCTGGGTGCCTAAATTAAACACACCTCACACTGTCACCTGTGGAATCCTGCGGCTCCTCTCCAGGAGGGGATCATCAGCCGCTTCCAACCCCCCAAGAACGCAGACTGTCCTCCCACGTCACTGGCACCCTGGCAGGCCATGGTGGGGACACTGGGGGAGAGGAGAGGAAGCCAGGAGCTGCCCTGGCTGCCAGAGGGGAACAGCTGTGGAGCTGGTACCCACCGCCCTGGTGTGGGGACCGGACCCCAAAGGTGCAGAGACTGAGGGCCTTGGGGCTGTGGGAGAGTAACACCTTCAGATCAGGTACATCAGGAGCCTACGCTGATGATGAGTGCAACACTTTGAGCCCAGCCATGGGCACAGTCTGAGCTATGAACAAAGAGTGCTTGGTAACATCTTTAGACCTTGCTCTTAAATTCTCTTCAACCTCAGACCAGACAGAGCCCAAGTCTGCAGCCCCTCAGTTTCTTCTCTTGCTCTGCCAGATGGTCTCTGGCTCTCCAAAATAGGTATGAAACAGTGAAGGAGTCAGAACTTTCTTTGTAGTCACTGAAAACACTGTAAATTTTGATGGTAATAATGTGTACTGATCAGGGCTAATGTAGCCTAATAGTGCCCTCAGGAGCCTGACAGGTACACTGTGGTGGGAGTTCAGGCTGTAAGAATCTCACTATTACAACTCTTACTCTGAGTATCTTATTAGATATTGTTTTCTTTCATGGTATATACTGCCTTAATTATCCATTACCCTACTGGAAAAAGATCAGGTATGTAATTGATGAAAAAAAAGCAAAACCAACACAGGTTATAGAAGAGAGTGCATGGCAATATGGAGCTATATCCACTCAAAACCTTGCTAGTTTGTCTGCACTAGGGTCCTAATTTCCTTCTGGATGTACAGTCCTATACCTTTCACTGGTACATAGATAGTTTACAACAGCGCCTTAGTGCCCAAAAATAGGTTTTACAAGCATTTATGCATTTTTCTGCTACACCTTGGAAATGGGATCATATTCTCCAGACAGTGAAAATATTTGTTTTTAAACATCTAATTTCTTTAAAAAAACAAAAAAAATTTTTTTTTTTAAAAAAAGTACACACATCTGGTCTGCTGACTGCAAAGGATTTTTGGAACTTTTAGTCTTTGGAACAGTGAACCTTAGTTTCTTCTGTGGTTTATTTATATATTTATATATTTACATCCATACAGAAAGAGAAACATATGCACAGAATAATAAACCCTTGTACCTAGGAGACTGCACAGTTCAAGCTTGAATAATAAAAATATAATGCCTCAGGAAGGATTAAGAGAAGAGTTCAGATTGGCTTTATCGGTATCTATTCATATTTCCACTGTGTAGAAAAGGGACACAGGTATTTGTTGCCACTACTGTCAGAATTCTGGAATTATTTTCACCAAGAAGGGAAGGTTTATGTAATTTAAAGGTGAATTTTTACATATGAGAAATCTTGGCCATGAACAGATAATAAAGAGCACTAATAAGTCTGCTAAGATTTTTTTTCTTTTTTTAACCTTGAAACCTGAGGAAATATATTGCTGCTTAGGCCACTCCATTTTTCAGGGACAGCTGTAATTGCGCTATGGTGATTTTTGTCTTTTTCCTTGATTTCCCCATTTACAAAGTAAATGCTCAGAGTGTCAGCTGCTCACATTAATTCTTTACAGGACAGCCGGATAAGCATCAAAGCAAACAGTTTCTTTCTTTGATTAGCCATATACCAAACACAGCTGTAGTTCTACCTTCTGATTATCTCCCTGCTTCAATTTCACTTGGAGGATAACTTGCGTTAAAAACAGAATAGATCACTTTGTCTAAATGCTGCATATTATGAATATATTTTTGTCTTTTAGAAAAAGCTACTTATTCTTACCATAAAACCACTCAAATATCAAGGAGAGGATTAAAGGATAGTTTGGAAGGGAATAGTGTGGTCAGTTTAAGTAAGATTGATAATTGTCTTACCAAATTTAAAATCCTACATTAAATTTATTATTCTGCATGCCATCTTGAGTATATTTCAAAATGTAGGTCAAGTAAACTGTTTCTTAATCTTTACGTATCAGTTCACAGAATCTCAGAATTGCAGAGTCAAAGAATGGCTGAGGTTGGAAGGGACCTCTGGAGGTCATCTTATCTAATACCACTGCTTAAGCAGGACACATAGACTGTGTTAGACTCCTTTTGAACATCTTCAACAATGGAGATATTCATTTTCTCAGAGCAACCTGTTGCAGTTTCCAATCACCCTGACAGGACTTGCAGGTTATCTTTGAATATGAACCAACTTTCCTGGGCCCCTTCTCCCACCACAGCCTTATGCCACGGGAGTCTCCCAAGCAGATCCTTAAAGAGGCCGAAGTCTGCTCTCTGAACTCCAGGGTCATGAACTTGCTTTTTGCTCTACTCCCTCTTCTCCGAATTCCAAACTCCAAGATCTCATGGTCACTGCAGCCAAGGCTGCCCCCAACATTTGTAATTCCAATGAGCTCTTGTTTGTAAGCAGGAGATCCAGCAGAGCATCTCAACTCATTGGTTTCTTTGTCACTTGGGTCAGGAATCTGTCATGGATTCCCTCCAGAAGCACCCTTGATTGCTTATGCCCTGCTGTGTTGTTCCTTCAAAAGATACCAGGGTGGCTGAAGCCATCCATGAGGTCTAGTGGTCTTGGCCACTTAGTCTTCCTTATCAGGTGGCTTTAGCAGACTCTACACTCATATTGATCTTCTCTGTAATCCTTACCCATAAGCTGTCAGCTGGCCTATCAATCCCAAGGCAGAACTCCATTCATTCCAGCTGTTCTCTCACATAAAGGTCCATTGCTCCTGAAAACTGTGTGTCCTTCCATTGCAACACTCCAGTCATAGAAGACATCCCACCAAGCTTCTGTGATCCAAACAGGATTGCAGCCCTACAGCTGCACACAGATCTCCTCATACTCATTCCCCATGCTGTATGCATTAGTATGCAGGCCCTTCAGAGAGGCACCCAGCATGCTGGGTTGTCAGAAAGGCCTGGGATGGTGATGCTGTTTGCCCCAGAACAGGCACTTCCTTGCTTACTTGAAAGTGCAGGAAGCGGCCTGCTGGAGTTCTATCTTGGTGATTTCGTGTTCACCTTGCTCCAAGTCGTTTGCTTGTCAGCCCAGTCCCTCACTCCCTCATAGGTCTGCTGTTAACTCACTCTTGGTTATCCTGCCCTGTATATTTAGAGAAAAAATTTGCAAATTTACATACAGAGAGCAGTTAGACCTACCTGGATTTTGAGTTTATTTACTCATTTTAATATTTGTTTTTAATTTACTTAATTCTAATATCAATTCTACTTATCTGTACAGAGTGACTTTTAAAAGTGGTTATTACTTTCAGCCTCATCTTTTTTCATAAAACACCAAGAAGACATAAATGGTAGTAAGAGAAATACCATTAGTCTGTCACTTGTTTTACAAAGCAAAATCCTGGACCAGATGTTCAGCTAGGCAAAGCAGGGGAACTTTTCCATTTATTTTATCTGGGGAATCATAACCACGGATAGCAGTAGAGTTCCACAAATTTAAACTAGCCAAAAAAGCAGTCTGATTTTCTCACCCCTTTCACCCTAAGATTGTCACTGTTTTTCTCTCACTATTTAGACAATATTTTTCCAGCTCTTTAAAGAGTGAACAAAGTCCAATTGACACAGGCCAATTTCCAGCTTTGGGATGATTCTTCAAGCAGCTGTAACAGGTAAAGTAGAAAGGATTCAGTAGGACCTCATGGTAATTTCAGCTTGGGACACAGGCTAACGAAATACAGAATTTAAAACAGAAAATATACAGGAGTATTATCATTTTGCCACTCCTCTGTTGCTGTGAATGTGAATACATTTCCATTTACCAGTAGATTTATTCTCCTACTTAAAGGGCTTACAAGAAACCTGGAGAGGGACTTTTTACAAGTGCTTGTAGTGATAGAACAAGGGGGAATGGCTTTAAACTGAAAGAGGGCAGATTTAGATTAGATATTAGGAAGAAATTATTTACTGTGAAGGTGACCAGGCACTGGAACAGGTTGCCAGAGAAGTTGTGGATGCCCCATCCCTGGAAACATTCAAGGCCAGGTTGGATGGGGCTTTGAGCAACCTGGTCTAGAGGAAGGTTCATAACCACGGGGTTGGGACTAGATGATCTTTAATGTCTCTTCCCACAGAAACCATTCCATGATTCTTAGTCTGTAAATTCCACATTTGCCAACTAATAAATTCCATATTGGTAACCTGTGCAATGAGGAAATATTTCACTTGGAATAAGAAAGTAAACAAAATATTATAAAAACGGGATATTTGTTTTTCATACTTTTCATTCTAAACTTGTCAGAACTTCCATGTGATCAATATGTTAAAAGGATATACTAGACACTGTAGAAAAGCAGCATTTCTGCAAGAATTCACCTGAGTTGCAAATGATACTACAAGCTATTTTTTTTAGCAGTAGAGAAGATGTTTTGATAAAGAGTAAAGGAGGAAGCCAAATGCAAACCACATTTTTCTGTAAGAGAACCGTTTTCTACTCATACACAGGTAAATAAAGAGCACATAATAACTCTCTTCATTTGGGATTTTTAAAATGTTATTGTAGTTGTTAATTGCTATGAACATGCACTTTAGTGTGAAGAAGGTAGAGTAGTGTTTGCTGTAAGACAAGAGGAAAGAGGGAGCAGAAATTAGGGATTTGAACCTTAAGAATCTGTGTTTGAAGAAAGCTGTAAAATTAGGTCTTTACGATCTTTCCAATCATGCCTACATTCAAATATCCAGCTCATCTGAATAAAAACTATAGTTGAAAAACAACTCTGGTGTTTGTTGAAGTGTTGGCTTGTATAAGATCTACTTCATGCAACCAAAGGAAGAAAGATCATCTTCATAATTTCTCAAGTACTGAATAATTTTCTTTATTACTAAATATAATATGACTCTACAAAGACTGTAATTTAAATTGTTAAAAATTAATTATTTTGTAACATAAATAAATTTCCCCAGAGCATCCTTTCACATCATGCTCTTTGACTAGAAGTGAGTTACCAAAAAAATTAATCCTTCCAGGTATTTCATGGCTTGTCTGTGGTATGCAATATGCTTTCAAGATAAGCATTTTTCTGATAAAGCATTGGCAGTAAGGTCTGTGCTAAATTTATGCTGTTGGCCCAATTTCCACAAAGGTTTATTTTACAAAAACTAGAACTCAGGTGCTGCTGCTCTACAACACTTCTGTAACATTAATGTGGGTCACTGACATGATGACAGAAAACTATGATTTCATGTCAGTAGGGTTAAAATTTCAGACTTGAATAAAATGTTTCAGTCAGAAGGGACAATACTGTCATTGAACAAAAAGACATTTCCATTTATCTTATCTGATGGTAGAAAATATACTGAATAAGAAAGTACTACAGGAGCACTTGCTAGCACCATTACAGCTAAAGAGAACTTTCACACCAGGGAATGCTTTAAGTATTTTACTTCTTACATGGATTCATTTCTCTTGCAATTACCTTTAGGTGTTCTATTATTTGGGCTGCTTCCAGTAGCTACTTCTACTAATGCATTTCCTCTGCTTCTCTTAGTCTACCTGGCAATTACATTAAAATATGTGTTTTAATGGCATCAGAGGCATTACTTGAGGTACTCTCGTGTTGAAATTAAGCCTTTGTTCTATGAAAAAGGAGCATATAAATAAAAATCACTTGAACAGGCTTTCCATTCTGAAATATTTTTAAAAGTAGTTAGTAATATGGCATATCTTTGCTGGAGATCCAAAACACAAACAAATGAGATCCATAGGTATGAGATATATACCTGGCAAAATATACAGTATTTTTAAACTTTGCTCAGTGAAATTATTCCAAACTAAATCTTTGTATATTCACCCTTAGCACCAAAATGACAAATTTTTTTACTATATTATTTCTGCCCTAGCCTGACTGAGATTTTTATAGATGACTCAATTGCTTCCAATTAAGAGTTGATATAAAGCTCAACTTTCTACTTTGTTACTCCTTATTTGCCCTCATAGATTCCCAATCGGAAAAAGAAAAAACTCACAAAATTTTGCAGAGGAGAATTATATAGAAAAAAATGTTGATAAAATTTAGGAATGCAAACCCTAAACTGTGTTTACATTTCCCAATGTAAAATATGGATGGAAAAGTTTCCTGTGGTCTGTGTCTAGAAGTTTTATATTTGTCTCTCTTATATGTATTGTAAGCTGCTACTTCACCTAAATTAATTTACTTAGACATATTTCTACCCTTATTTAGAATGTTAGCAGGAGCTGCTGAAAATACTAATAGCATTGCAAACCTAAACCTCCACAAATCATATAAAATTTGGCCTAAAAATTGCTAGGTTTAAAAATTATCCTGCATGGACTGATTTATTTTTAATTCCTTGATGGGTTTTGAGTATAACTTTTCAAATATTTATATTTTGTCATTTATCTTTGCTGTGCTTACCATGTCCTCTCCCACCAGAGAAAATGTTCTTGGCTTATATGCAGACTCTAAATCTACAAAAGGAGAGCCTGCTAAGACTAGATATTCTGCATTCCCAGGTTTTGCAGAAGACATCAGTCCAATTTGCTTTACTGCCTTAGGAAAAAGCTTATATTTGAATCTGACCTTCTGAAAAGCTGGAGTGATGATAATACTAATACCAGTATTGGTGATGTTGGTGACAATGGAAGGCAGAAGTCACTTCAGTATCTTTGAACAGAGAGACGTCCATGGCAGGTGTGTAAGTTATCTTGGCCAAAGTGGAATCTGGCACATGCAACCTTCTGCAGCATCCCTTTTTGGTAGTGGTAAACCACTCATGAGAAGGAATGTCCTTGCAGGTGGGAGAAGAAAACTGCAAAAATAGGAAAAGACAAGTTTTCAGCAGGACAGACTTTTTGCCGGTAAATTCTTGATCCTGCAGTCACCTACACTCAGAGAGGTGTCTGTGGAGCTGTAAGAGTATGACTGAAAGAGATTCACAACTGAGAACAAGTTCATTTTTGATACCTACGGTAGGTTACAAGAAATGCTGGGAATGCTTTATTAACAGATCTGTCTCATAGTTGACAGTGACACCATTAAATCTCTTGTACAAATGAAGAATTTGGTCTTAATTGCAGCAAGCTCAGGTATGAGTGGCAGTGAAGCCATTCAAGCTTGACTTTAAGCCATGGCAGTTTGGGATTCAGCTGCTGGGTAAGTACAAACAATGTCTTGTGGCAACTCCACTGCAAATTCACTGATGAAAAGAAAAATGCTGTTGAGCAATGCCAAAATAACTCCTGAAAAATTAGAATATTTCCTTGTGAAATGTTCTCAATTCAACTGTTCTCATCTTTCTAGGAAACAGAATGTTACTAAATTTAAAATAACTAAGTTCAAGGCAGAGTTCTGGTTCCTTCAGACTACCAGTCTTTTCTAAAGGCCTTCAGAACAAGATATATCATTAGAGATTTTAAAAATTTTTAAAAATACCACCTCCAAGGTCAGTTCTCTATGGTGATTTTTATTGCATTGCAGTAACACTTTAATAAATTCTCACTTTGTGAAAAAAGTCTTTAGCACATCCCACAGACCAGATAAGAGACATGCTCCAGCTGTTCTGACAAGGTTATATATTCATGAATTGCTGAGTCACATTCAAAGATAAACCACCATTCCCTGAAATCTGTAATTGAAAAACTAACATGAGATCCATAGCAAGTGAGAAAAGACCAATCTGAACAACAAAGAGATAGACTGTGAACCAAATGCCATTAAATGCAGCATAAATACTCAGATAATTTAAGACAGGTAAACCATCTTTTGTATCTATTATAAAGTAAATACCTGGAAAATTTAAAAGGAAACAGGGCTATCAGTGCTAAACAACTATATAAATTCTGGAGAGCTCGCACGGGCTACACCATGGCCATTACATCTGTAGTATCTTTATTTTTACAGCTTACCTCAAATAATATTATCACATTTTAGCTTCATGTGGCAATCTATTAACCATTTATACGCCTGATGATCTTGAATAGTTAGTCAAGTTATCTGTCAAATTGAACAAATTGAAGCCATTTTCTCCTTTGGTCTGAAAGGAAACAGAAGGAAACAGTCAAGGTAATTCCATGTTTGTTCTGGTAGAAATACTACTGGCAAAAAACAAGATCCTGTTGGGTCCTCTATTTCACAATAGAAGTAAACAATTTTTATCTTTGCAGTTGTGGGTTTTTCAGCAAAAATATGAGGCAGTTTGCAAAATTGCAACGTTTTGTATTACTTTAAAAGATCAAGATTCTGGAAAAGGCATACTTTTCCACCACTTTTCCCAGCATGGAAATGTCCTATGCCTTGGATCACCAATGACAGTTATAAGATCTTGGGGCCTTGGCCCCAGAACGTGTTTTCTGATTGCTTTGAACACACTCTGCCTGGCACCACAGCCTCTGTCACCCTGCAGCTGCTTGTGCCAGACTCAGCTGTGGCTGGCAGCATTGAGCAGATGGGGGAAGTGACATGGAAGCTGTGGGAGTGCAAGGTAGCAGTCCTGTCTAAAGACTTTTCCTGTGTTAGATTTCTACACCACTTGGGCAAGACTGGTTTTTTCACACAAAACTCAAATGCTCTCAGATGGTATCACTGACCATTGACTATGCAGTGGTAGTCTAAATAAAGTTTCAGGAATCTGAACAATTAACAGATGGGCTAATTAGAGACTACTCATTTGTGACATGGCCAGTAAGTGGTTCATAGCTAGCTAGTAGAAATAAATGGATTTCTGAAGGACTAATATTGTGTTTAGCAGAAGAACAAACAACAAGAGAAAGAACTCAAGAGCCTATAATTACAAGTGTCATAATCACAAAATACGAGTAAACAAATATTGAGATCAGATAGGTTTGCAACAAGCATTGAACTAATCACAGCACAAAATAAAGGTACAAGAGGTTCAGAGTTGTTTATTCAATAAAATTTCTTCTGATATACTTGAAAGCATAAACACACATATTAGTTGTAATGTACTCCAGTGCAGCTGTGCAGAAACACTTTCACTTTGCCACAGCCCCAGTATACATCACCAAGTCATACTGAACTCCCAAATTCTACTGTACTGGTGAGTCTGAACTGACTCATCAGCACGTTTTTAATCTTTCTTCTCCCATGAATATGAAATTCATTCTGCTCAAGACTTTCACTCATATTTCTCCCTTACACCTTTCTTCTTAGAACTATATTCTTACATGGCTTATTCTTCACATTTTCATGTTTATTCCGCTTCATTAATTTCTTTCCAATATTGTCTGGTACTGCAGCCACTTGTGATTCTAAGGAGACTATTTTCCTCTCCTACCTTGCCTCATAAACTTCCAAACAATCTTGATAAGGGTGGTTGCCTTAAAGGTTATGTCAAATAGCCTCCAATTTAATAAGTCCAGCAGAACTTTTGTTTTTAGCAATCTTTTTGGGCTTGTTCTTTAAGATGCTAAGAGTTTCCTTAGCAATATTTTTGTGTCAGTTTTTGTATTAGTCTTATAATTAATACTTGCCTACAGAAAAAGATTAACTGTGCGTCCTCATAGCAGTAGAAGAGGTAAGGCAGAACCTTGATCTGACAGAACGGCACAAGTGTTTTCCTTCAACACTTCAGTACATAAGGGCAGCTATCTTGAGATCTGAAGGGGCACAACATATTTATTCCTTGTACTGCTGTATGCTAGGTAGAAAATTTGTATCGTTACTCTTCCATTCTTATACTTTTATTCCCTCTTTACCTCTCAAGTTTTTTCATAGTTCTACTTACTTTCATTTTGATATGACAATAAGAGACAACATAGTGTAAGCTTCAGCTCTCATTTTTTTCAGCGGGCTTAACCTTAAATGCAGCTTAGTGACTAAATCTTCACTTTTGAGAGGGCAGAACCATAAGCACTAACAACATACAGAAGATGTTCCTTCTGTCTACAGGGGCACAACTCAGTGGCTTCTGCCAAGTGAAGGAAGAAGTTTGGTCCATTTCATTCATTTTATATGTGCTGATTGGATTAATTTGTTAGCCCTACACATGTTGGTAGATTTTCCATTTTCAGGAAAATACATGCAGTAAGTGTGCTCTTCATTTAGCAAAATGGATCATTAACAATTGGTGCAAAATGGCATAATAGATATTGCTGTTTTTCTTTTACATCTGGTGTTGAGTTCAACTGGGGATTAAATTGCCTCATATCCCACACATTAATAACTTCTAAGGCTGACATTTACAAGCATAGAATGAAGGATATTCAAGGCTTTCAGATTAATGTTAATTTCAGAGATTCTAGATTAGATGTTTATTTACATGCTCATCTGGATGCTAATAATTAAATTGAACTTCAATTATTGACCATACAGACATCAAACCTTTTTAGATAAACATTAACAAGGTACATATAACACCTATGTTGTGGGTATATAGTATGTCCATAATATCTTTTAGGCTAAGTTTCCAGCAATAAAAAAAGTGTTTTGACACTCTCAAGTGTAAATTCACATTAGACAAAAATATTATTTACTGCTTATTTTGATGTTTTTTAAAACCACAATGAATCCCAGTTTCTCCATATAGAGGGGATACAGTTTTTATTCTTTCATAATGGAATGGAAAGTAATGATGCATTTCAACAAAGGCATAAGTCTTTCTTTTGGTTATTATGATCAACTTCCTCATGTAGAGCAAAGGACTAAGACCAGAGTATGCTACATGAATCCTTAAGTAGGTGAGATGGACGCAATTATGTTTAAAGCAATAATCATAAGAGAAAAAGAATTGCCTGTAAAACTATTTCTTCAAGCCATAAAACTTTGTGTTACACTGATCAACTGCACAGTTTCTGCTGACATCCACAACGCTATGTATCCATGTTGTAGACTTTGGGTGAAATACTGCCCTTTTCCTGCCACTACCCCATCAGATCACAGTTTCAAATTCAGTTTGGTTTAGGTTCCTTTTTCACTTTCTTTGCCAATTAGCATTGTCCTGTTCCTTGTATCTATCAAGCAACTCCATGGCCTGGTACAGTTACTTTTCCTTCCACCATCTCTGGCTTAGCTACTCAGCAAAAGAAGTTTTGATTCCAGAGCAGGTCAATGTAAGTGATGTAGGTGTAATCTTGCCTGTGGGTATGCTGGGATCAAGACAGAACCTCCTCAATACTCAGAATCCTAGTTATGCATTGCAAAACTTTCATGGAAGCTGAGCTTCCATGTATTCATTTTCTGTGCCTAAACAAACTAGATTAGAGCTGCCTCTGTTGTAGCATTTCCGCTGGTATTTCTTACAGACTGCACCTCTGATGGCAGCTGGGCAAGAAGCTGCTCTCTTTAAAGAGGAATTCTCCATCTTACTGTAAATGAAATAGTATTGTTTTCATCACTATTTGTTTTCTTTTTCCTCTGGTTATTTTTCTCTGGACTCACAATACTGAAGCTGTCTGAGGATACTCAATATGAAGAGTTGCACTGCATTGCTGCAGATATTTGATCTGGAAAAAAGTGTTGTCATTTTACTATATTCATGTAAAGGAGAATCAGGGAAAAAATCCTAAATGTGGTCAGTAAATTATGAGTATACAGTAAAAACAATATCAATCATGTCTCATGATAGAAAGGAGGACACTTGGGATTTTAAGAGGCTGTTTATAAAAGAACAACCCAACTAAAATAGTAGTTTCTTAACACCCTCCAAGTGACAAATTGACAGATGTGCAAAAAAAGGATGAGCAGGAAGTGAAAAATGCCAGAACAAAATATGCTTTCAATTACAGGTTTGCAACACCTGAGGTATGCTCCTACTTCTCTAATTTAAGAGGTAACATCAAAATTCATATGAAGATGAGCATATCTATAGAGGAGGGGAGCCTCTAATAGACCTCATTAGAACAATTTTTTAAAGTTTTTAGAAACTAACCATGCCACCTTGAAATTATTCTACCATGATGGGCAGCAAATTTAGAGAATGCTGGTAGTGGATTGTGGTATCAGAGTTACTCAGACAAAGAAATAAACATGTTTCTGCATTCCAAGGAGCTGCATAATCTATTAGAGATTTGCAGTAATATGTGCCTTCTGATCACAAGGCACATATTGGTGTTGTGAGGTTAACTACCACAGAAATAAAGTCAAGGTGTTTGGTTTTTTTTAAGCTGGGTGGAGATGTTGTTTTTTTCTACTAGAATTGCTACATTGTTATCCATGGGATGAGTTTGTTTCTAAACAACGCTAAGGGTTTTGGTGGTTTGAAGGGGTTTTTCC
>WEKY01017117.1:0-13684 GCA_013390045.1 Picathartes gymnocephalus | reverse complement strand
GGGGGGGGGGCGGGGAATTAATTGCTATCTCTAATAATTCCAGTCAAAAGATGAGGAGACTAAACTCAAATATGGTGTAATTGAATTTGTACTTACTTTCACCAGTTACAGATTTGGCTCATTATTTGTATTTTCATGTTGTGTCAAGTGGCAAAAATACTTTTTGACTTTGTGATCAAAGAGAAAAATGCTCAAAATTTGCCTTTGAAAGACAAATGGGACATGCAGATTTCTGAGGTTTTTTTTATAGTTACATCCTACAAACTTTGATTATAATAATGGGGATTTTTCCTGATGATTATAGTATTGGACCAATCATAGATCTAATTTAGCTCAAAATTCATACAACTCTGTTGGAAACAATTGGTTGAATTTGTTTACACCCGAAATGATTTTGCATCAGTTCCTTTGAGAGACTGTATTTCCCTTCAGCTATTAGAAACTTGTCTCCCAAAGGCAGGAACATTATCATATCATTTGCACAAAGGAACAAAATCAAGTGTTGCATACATAAGAACAGAAAATTAAGTTTTAAAGGAGCTGCATGGTTCTTTCTTTAAGGACTTTGAGGAAGAAAGTATACAAGTGTGACCTTATACTCTGGTACATATGGGATGCTCCATGAAATGAGCAGATTCCAGTTTTTCACATTTTTGCTCTCCTTACGGTAGTCAGCTAACATCTCTCCACAAATCCTCACCTAAAACAGATCAAAGGTTGGTAGCACTTGCAACAATGATAGTACTTCAATTTGTTCTTAAAATTGCTGTAGAAAAAAGGAATCTTAGTGCTCTTTTCGAGAAAAACGCAGTATTTGCTCTGACTGCCATGTATTGGTAGACATTTTTCTGTGTTCTGAAATGTGTTGGGATTTTTTTTCTCTCTTCTTCATTGTCTTGTTGCAGGTATTGTTTTTCTGTTTCCTGTAGAGCTGAAATGAGTAAAATGTACAAAAGAGATGGTAGATGAGAGTGAGAGTGAGAATGCAGCAATAATGGGAATAATAAAAGTTGAATTTCGGTTCAGAGAAGACAGAAGTCTCTCTTTGTAATGTTCTTAAGAATAGAACTGAAGAAACAAGATTCATTTAGAGTCTTGACAGTATTAATTTGCTAAAAAATATCACCTTTAACAACTCAATGCTCTTATGAGATAGTCTGAGAACCAGTAATTTGGTGCTTGAATCAGTGATCAATTTCTGCATATACAGCAGTATTATTATTACTTTTACTCTCACACTGTAAAGGCTCACAATCCATTCAAAGCTAAGATTTTAATTTTTTTAAATTACGATGAGACTTTCAGTTAGACACAATATGTAGTGAACTTGCCCCCAAATATGCCTTGATAGAACTTGATACTTTGTGGTGCCCCCATTTTAGAGTATGAGGTCAGATTTGCATGTTTTTATCTCTCCTGAAAGCATGACTTGCTCTTTAGAAGTAACGTGTATTCATCACACCTTTGAAGAATGAAGGCCTGAGATTATTTGTCAAACATTTTTAAAGAGCATTTTCAAATGCTTTATTAACGTTTAAAAATGTGAGGTTTTTTCTCAAGGAAGAGGGGAGAAAGAAAGCTCTTAATATAACTATCTATAACTTTAATATATGCTTTAATTATTTTTGCATTTCATAGTATAAGAAACATTTCAAATAGAGTCTATTTATCTACTCTTTCAAACAATTCTCCCCTCTTCCTTTCCTAAAGGTGACCATAGGAAAAGCAAATTTTCTTAAGATACATGTCTCAGGATTTGGATACTAAGCTGGTCATTCAGCTAGAGAAAATGACATGTTCTTAGAAATAACCATGTCTTTTATTGTATCTTAGCCACTTATTTTTTAAAGTATGTTTGCATTCACTACAGGCAGGGTTCAACAGACCAAATGTAGGTTTGGAGGTTGGAACTAGATGATCTTTAAGGTCCCTTTCAATTGAAACCATTTATGATTCTTTAATTTTGGCAGGAAAATAAATTTTATTTCCTTCAATTACTCTCAGTGGCTAAACAAAATATGGTTTCAGTAAAAAAAATCCATAAAGTAATGCCAATTAAAAGCCACAAGATTATAAGCAGTATTGTGACACTTGATTGACATTATTCTTAAACATATAATTCTTATCATAAAATCTCTTGAACAACAAGTTTTTAGAATGGGCTGTTGAGCACTTGTCAAAATGTCATAGGTCCAATATATAGTATTGTCTTTAAAGAATGTGAGTGTTGGGCTTTGGGAGGAAATAAAGATTTCTCTCCCAGTACTGGCAAGGTTAGCATTTATGTCATACAAGATGAATTGTAGCATTCTTCCTTGCTCTGTCAGTGTTTATGGATCTCTTCTTTCTTCTTATATCTCTGTTTCAGTTAAAATTCTCAAGATCTATAATCAGTTCCTGAGAGGAGCATTTTCCATTCTTTTTGGTATCTGCTGCGTAGTTAGGTATTTAGGTCAACTAGAACATGATGCACAGTGATCTCACTTACAGAAAGGAATAGCAATCTTAAAAATTTCCATAAAAATTATAACAAACAAGTCTAGTATAGCTGCCAAACATAAAATCTCTTTCCTTTTTCTGTCTCATTCTTCATTTCCTTATCATTAAGAAAAATTTCTTCAAAGAAAGACTTGTTAGACATTGGAACAGGATGCCTGGGGAAGTGGTTGAATCACTGTCCCTCTAGGATCTTTTTAAAAGTGTAGCTGTAGCACTTAGAGAAATGTGGATGTGTCAGTGCTCAGTAAGTGGTCAGAGATCTTCTGCAGCCTAAATGATCTTAGGATTCTATGATTCTGTTCTATCATGCTTAAATATCAAAATCTGGACTATCAAGTCTATCAGATGCAATGTAACAAGACACACTGGATGAATTTGTTTGCAACTACTGAAACAGGTCATCTAAAAAGACTTTGACACTGAAAATAGTCAAACATACACTTCTTGCACCATGTGCCAAAACTATGTTCCTAAAAGCTTTGTTTAATACATTTACATCTCAAATTATCCCCAAATCTCACTAAGCAACTGATTAGATTAGGAAGTGCTCTGGACAGTGGGAGTCTGCCTTTGCATTTGCATTAAAATATTCTAGTGTGGGCATCTATAGCCTTTCCAAAAGCTCAAGCTGAAAGCTTCACAAAAGGGCAAAATATTTAGAGGTTTCATACCCATGGAGATATTCAAGGGAAACACACCACATGGCAGGTAACACCTATGCCAAAATGTAATAGTAATAATGCTTTTTGTTAAAATACTTCTTTTTTAAAAAAGGGAATAAGAATAAATGCACAATTTTTTATTAATAGACAAGTGTATTTCAAGTTAACCCTCATGAATTGCATCAGCTCCAAATCTTTCCATCAAGATTTTGAAGTCTCAATGAAGCTAAACACTATTGTCTCATCTATTGCAATATTCAACCCTTTAATGAATATTATTAAAAAATCAAACCTCAGACCAAGGACTAACTCTAGGACAACAGATACTTACTTTCTCATTTTACTAAAAATTATCATTGAGCCTTATTCTTTTTTCCTGTCTGCAAAAAAAATCAGAATAATTTCTCCTTTTATCTCACATCATCAAACACAATGAATGACTACATGTCTTTAGGTCTATTTTCTCTTTTCTCTCCAATTTGTAAATTAACCTGAATAATTTAATTTACCCCACTCACTCATTTTCTTTGTATCATTTGATACTGATTTCGATATTTCCTCCTCTTTACATGAAATTAAGATCTCCCATTTTGAAAGCATCAAGTAAAGTCTCTGTATAAGACTAGCAGCAACAGACTACATAGTTCGCATGCAGATGACATTATATGGTGCCCTAACTACATCCAAAAGTGAGAATTCATCTCTTCTACATCAAATATATTCAATTCTGTTCATATTTTGTGATGCATTTTTAAAGACAAATATGACAATATGACCCACGGATTATCTGGAAATTATCTAATGCTAAACTTTCTGTTGCCAAATTAATATTCCAAATTAAAATACAAGGTTCTGCCACATATGTCAACATGTAAACATATTAATTTATATTAAACTAAATTATGTTATGTGAAGTAAAAACCTTTCTATGCTGTATTTCCCTCTTTTGAAAGACAAAATTAATAAAATCACCTTATTTAAAGTCTTAACTAAATAGCAGTTAACAAATTTCAGAGGTCTCAGAGATAGGCTTAGAAATAATTTCATTGCTTTTTCTCTTTAGAATCTGAAATTATGTTTCATATCTTCTGAATCTCTTTCCTTCCTTTGTCTGTCTTTTCATAATTCAAATCTAGTGAAATGTAGATCCAGAAAATATACATGTGCAATCTATATTTTTCTCATTTACTTCATCATCACTGACCTATTATATAGATCCTTGCCATTTCTTCCAGTGCCTTCTTTTCCTTTGTTTCTGGCTTTGGATCTTGTGAATGGCTGTGCAATTTCCTTTGCTATATTAAAACTTACCTCTTTTTTCCCCCCTAGTGCAGCACAGCCAAACAAAGGACAGTACAAGGACATAGAAACCATCATGAAATGCCTTTTATTACAGCTCTTTTCATCTGCTTAACAAATAACAGAAACCACGGTTAATCATTGCATACTTCTGGTTCCCTGGGCACTCATGGAGCTCTCCATATGGTCTGTTCAAAATGGAAGCACTTGCATATATCAGATCTGAATTATGCAAAAAATTATGATAATATAGTGGAACAGAGTAATAATAGAAAAGATACCTACTCAAGAAAAACAGAAACCTAGCTAATAATCGCTCTACATTTCCAACCTCCAGGGTAGGAGAACATTGTACTAAATACATAAATCTGTATTCTGACATTAATTTCATAATATTTAAAACATATTCACTCTTGAGCTTTACATATTGTTCCTTAATGCAAGAAACCCAATAGCACAATGAATTGTTTTGTTTTTTCATTCCTCTCCTCTTTTTGCCTCTCTTTTTCACCTTGCTCTTGATATGACCAAGCTCTTCTAGGTCGTCTTCTTTTTATTTACATTTTCTTTTGCTTTCCATTCTTATTCTTTTCTTCATCCTTTACTGTTTGACCACTTTTTTTAATAATCATGCTCTAAGATGAGCAAGGGGTCTGAGGAAAAAGAATATGTGACTATTGTCTATAGAGAAAAGTTGAAAAAATTTTACTTAGGAGCTATAGGTCTTTCATTGAACAATCTGTCGAGAAGGATACAGATGCACATTTCTGGTGAGCAAAAGTGGTTATGATTAAACTTTTTTGCTTCAACTTCATTTTGCTTCAGGTTTTGATATGGTACATTGGTATTTTGAACCAGGGGTACTATTAAGCAAAGAGAGCAGGCCAGAACAAATACACAAGTCCATTCCTAGCTGGCAGAAGGAGACCAGACTCCTAGCTGGTGTAAAGAAGCATCCAGTCACTCTCAGTGCAACTGCACAGTTGGATATCAGGCATTGTCATCAAGGGCAACTGACAGATGCAATCACCGCTATAGATTAAAAGGAAACTACTATGAAAAAAAGGAACATGGAAGAATATCCTGACTGAAAATTCAGAAATCAAGAAATGGCAAAACTAAGTTTTCCTTAGTTTTGTTAATTCACTCTGCATGTGCTACAGACTTAAAACTTAGCTTTAGGTGGTTAGTGTCAGTGCCTACCTCAGCAGGATACTTTGTAGGATGAAAAGGTGTGCAGAAATATTATATGTACCTTAATTTGGAAAGTAGCATAGACTGAATTTTCCTATAGAGATAACAGAGAACATGTGTCACACTTTACACAGTCTTAAATTGGGTGACCACTATTTTCCCATGGGACCTAAGCCTTATTCAAAACATGAAATGGACAGTTGCCTGTACATGAACCAGAGCTGTGTAGTGGTAAGAAAAAAAAATAAGTGCATATGGCTAAGCCTTGTGCCAAACCCAGCAGATGAGCTGGTGCTTTGAGATTTAAAGGTCTAGAAAAAGCAAGGATAAAAAGAGCGGTTCTTCAGCTAGAAACTTAGCGTTGAATACCTACACTGACAAAGTCAATGCCAGAGCTGGCTGCTGGCAGGATTCATTCTGATACATTTTGAAGATGTGTTTTAATAGTGTAGAATCTCCTATCATGTTAGAACCAGTAAGGTTAGCTTGCCACATTGTCAGTGGGTTAGAACAACATTGTACTAAATGAGACAAGGCAAATTCCCTGGTTATCATTCCCATGGCTTTGTAGGGAAATGCCAATCACCTAATGAGTGGTAATAATAGTTCATGCTCCTCTACCCACTTTCAAGAACTGGGAAGGAAGTTTCTGAAACATCTCTCAAATTGGTTTAAATGTTGCTTTAATAGAAAAGATATATTAAATTTTATATACTTGTTTTGCAATATTCATAGAGTTCCTTTTGTTTTAAAACTCCTTGTTAGAAAGGTAGACTTAGAATCAATAAGTTGATTTTGGACTTGAAGCTCTAAATCATAGTGTAATTTTTTTCATAACCCAAGTTTCTTGTTAATGGAAGACATGAACTTAGGGTTATGTAATATTAAATAGTAGATTTATTAAGTAGATCTGTATTATTAAGTAGATATGGTAGATCTGAAACCTTATATAGGCTAGCATCTATATGCAGGAAATACCCAGGTAATTTTCTTTCCCTTTGACAGTTTTTAATGTGAAACTTTTCTTGATATTGCGAGATAAAAATTTACCTAATTGTATGCATGTATGCATTGGTCTGTGTTTTGATGGGAACTTATGATTTCAGGAATCTAGGATCAGTTTTGAGACTTATCTCTCATAGTATCCCCTCATCCAATAGAGAATGGAAGAAAGACCTGTCCTCCTTTTACATTGGATGCATCCTACATTTCAGCCTCTTACTGGAAAACTCTATAGACTTGAAATGCAGATTCATCATTCTTGAATATACTTTCATCAACTGCACCCGTATAATGTGTTCTCTGCTTAACATGTCCAAATAATTTTGTACATGTTTAATTTTAAGCTTAATTATAGTTGGCACTAAATATAGACAAGACAATTCAGTTACGACGTTAACAAAGTAGGTCTAAACATGCAAGGGACTTAAATTGGGTTTTTTTCATTTGGATTCGGTTCTTCAGCATTCAAATGAAGGCTTGAATTTCGCATCCTCAGCTTGGTACAATGCATCTTTCTGTCTTAGGGAAGTTTAGATTAACTTAATTTGACAAAAAACCTGTATACTCATGAACATCAAAGTAATGTTGTCACATTGTTCCAGTCCAAGAGTGACATATAAAGAAAAAGTCTGCCTACTAGTATTGCTGGTTCTACCAGGTATACTATTAGTACTTTCTGCTAAATGCAATTATGTCTCTAGGACAAGGAATATAGCTGAACCAGAAGCTAGCTCTTTTGCCTTAAAATATGACTGAAAGAACTGTATCCAGTTGCTTGTGAGTTGTGTTCAGTTCCATTTTCCCTGTGTACAACTGTCACCCTTTGTGTGTGAGCAGAGGAACCGTGTTCCCATGAGTGTCTGCACATACAGACAGATAGGGACGAGAAAACACATGCACACATCTGTGCACACACCCCTCATAACAACAGCAAGAATGTGGAAACAGAGAGAGACCATGGAACTCCACAGTTGTTCCTCAGCTCCTCTCACTGGCTGGAGCTGAAGTTCTCTTACAACACTATCTGTCCTCTCATCTTCCTTCTTTCTCACTTAAAAGTCTCTGTCTGTTTATCTATTTGAGGCTGATTGCTTCTAAGCCATTTTAGGAAATTACTTTTTTTTCTTTTTCAAAAACTTCCTATGGGGATGTTCCTCTGCCCCAACATGGTGAAAAAGTGGATATTGTTTCCCACCTGTTTTTAACCCTTTGACTCTCTTTTAGGGGTCCAGATGTTTCTCTGCATGAAAATAGTCTCGGAGAGACATCGATTTCCTAATTATTCTGTGCATGTTTTTTCAAACTCCTGAACTGGACACGGCAATACTAAAGAATCAGCATGGAGCTGAATGCATTAGGGATATGCTGATATATACTGACTAGAACTGCAAATTGCTACATTAGAACTGAGCAGGCATTTTAGCCAAAAATTTACTTAGAAGGTATTTTAAAGATTTTTTTTTTAAAATATTTTCTTTATTGACAGAAGGAAGTGTACTTTATTAGCAAAAGGAAGATAAGTCTAAGGTTCTCAGATATAAGTTTTAAGAAAGGCTATGGTTACGAGGGGAGGAAACACAAAGAACTAATTCAAGGTGAAAAAATCCAGGCATATGGAGCCATATGGAGGATGGCCCAGATAAGAACAAGAGAAAAATTCAAAGCAATTAGTTGTAAAGCTCTGGGAGAACAGCATGGATATGAATTTATGAATGTTGCTTGTCTCAATCTCAATTTGAATTCAATTTATCCTTTATCCCCTTCTCTTCCTACTTGCTTTAGTAGTGCAGAATAATAAAAAGAAATAAATCTTCCTACTCTTTTTCTGTTTTGAATAGGAATCAAATCGACTGTTTGTTCTGCATAATACATTTTGTTGTGACTATTTTCCCCAACACATGCAGATTTGATGCATTGTGTGATTACTGTTTCTGTAAATCTCAGACACCTAATCATTTCTTTCCTTACATATGTGAGAAGAGATAAGATTCAGCTAGAGCCCTAAGAAAAGTATGTGAACTTGAGCTTATTTGGTGTAATGCTTCAATATTATACGTACACATCCTATATATATGTGAGATGCTTCACTGAAAAAAGGGCCTGAAACTTCTTGTACTGTTAAATTTATATCAGGGAAAGCTTTTGTTGAGCTGAATTTGAAAAAAGTTCCGAAACTTGACTATAGGTCATCAAAATATTGTAGTGAAATGATATGTATCCTTAGACTGAAATTTTTCATATTGGTTTAACACACACAATTTTGATTGAAAAAAACCCAAGAAAGTCTATACAGATTTGCATTAAAACAATTAAATCAGTATAAATTCATGATCTCTTCAATTTCCATCATGAGTCTGACAAGCTCTAAACCTAAACACAACAAAAGCTAGGAAAAAGGAAGTGGAATACTGCCAGGAAAGGTACAAGTTCAATTTCCAGGTATCTTAAAAACTAACTGTGTGGTCTCAAAAATATGCATAACTATATGGTACTTTCTCAGTCAGTCCCCTGTTACCCCAGGCAATTGTGTCATTTGGTGCCTATGACAGACCAGGTGATCATTTTTACCTCTGATTTTATCTACATACAAACCTAAATAGCTATGTTTACAAATACACCCAAAAGTTTACATCATATCTGAAAATATTTTGAGGTCCAAGATTACAGATACTAAGGAAATCCAGAACATTTAGGAGTTGTAATAATGTTGTATTTATCAATGTTTTTCTCTTGTACTTTGATCTTCACAGTCACTTTCCATTTCAAAGCAATAAAATATTGAACAATTCCCTCAGATGGTGGTTTCTGCAACAGAATTCTCAATTCTTTCTGAGACACCCTGCATGACAGCCAGCACTGGGATAAGAAATGGCAGATGGCTGAATTGCGAACAATCAGAATTGTATAAATGAAATTAAATATATGAGAACTGATTTCCACATGTGCTATGTAAAAAGTCACAGTTAAGCAGATAGCTTGCATTCCTCCTTACCCAAAATGGGATTTGGCCAGGGATATAAAGATAAAGATCTGCTTAATTGCTTGGCTAAGCAAGACATTAGGTATATAGCAAAATAAAACACAATAAAGCTGTACAATAGCATGCCTACATTTCCCTTTGTATTCATCAGCCTCCATATAAACTTTCAGTTTACCAAAGACCTCTTGTTTTTGATTCCCAGACAATGTTTGTGAGGAATTCACTGAAAGATCGAATGTCACTCGTTATTACCTGTGTGGCTCCATTAATTTAAATGGACGCACTTACATAGGTAAGGTAAGAAGCATTTGGCCCATAAACTGCTTACATTCATTACTATAAATCCTTAATTTTCCAGGAGTGGTTCTGGTAACACACAGAAAAGAAAGAGTTGTATTCAGATCTAATATTTGCATACTATGCACTATATTTGTATGTGTTCATTTTTAGCTGCATAGATAGCAAAAATGAAGATGCATGTTGCCATAACAGTGGCAGTATTGGAATATTTCTCCAGTTCACTCCAATGTCTATATTAAAATGAGGAGGAGAAATGTCATAAGTACACTTCTTGAAATAGAATGGCACATCAGTAACAGTGTTTAAAGGCCCTCTGTTCCAAAAATGAAATGTTCATTTCATTTACACTAAACCTGAGGAGGTTTTTTGTTTGTTTGTTTTGGGGTTTTTTTGTTGGGGGGGAGGGAGAGAGAAGAGGGAATGTTGCCAAGTGAGGGAAGATGGGGATGGTTGCAAAGAAACATTTAGTCAGTAAAACACCATGCTTTCTCATAATGTCATGCATCTCACTGACAATAATTCTTTCTTATTAACTGCTTGGGAACAATTTATTTTCCTCTCAGGCTATGAAGGCAAGTGCAAGTGTAGCAGACTCTGGCTGGAGCTGATAAGCCATCCTATAGAAGCAACACTGCTGGCATGATGAGATTTGTTAAGAGGACAATATCCCATTGGCTCAGACAAACCATGCTGTATATCAAACCTATCAACCATAATATCTGCAAAATAATGCCTTTATGTATCCGCCAACTGCCACAGAAAGCTCTCCGGCATTCCTTTGGAAGTGTGGCTTGATTTTTTAATATTTGTTTTGTTTGTGTCACTGATGTATACAACAGTTGAAAGTTCACCTAGTCTCACTTAATTTTACACTATTTTAAAACCCATACTTTAAAGACACTAAGCAGAAAACTGCACTAAATAAACCAGAAATTGATCAGTCACTAATGTAAAAAAAAAAAAAAAATCAGTCTTTATGATAAAAACATAAACCAAAAAAACCCCAATATTTGCATTTTTTAATTATTGCTTTATTGCTGTTTAGAATGTTTTAACTGAATTGCATGATCTTAAAAGAACATAAATAAAACAAATAACTTTTAACCTCATGATTAAAATTCTATCTCCTTTATCATCATCATTGGTTTTGAAATACTATTTTTTTCTTTTCAAGTGATTCTTTTTGCTATTCATAAAACTGTTTCAGATGTCATATGTTCAAACACTGTCCTGCTTAGATTTTTTTTTATATTAAAACAACATCCTCAACTGTTTCTAATGAAAATTTGTGTTGGTCAAGGTCAGTGGGGAAATATAGTTTTATTTTGGGAAAACTACTATCAAAGACAGTAGAAGTTTGATCATAGAAAGTAAATTTGCATCTCAAAGAGTTATAAAAGACAAAAAAAGCAACTTAAAGTTATCTAAAACTACAGGCAGAAGATTACTTTTATATACTCAATATTCACATTCTAGCAGGAAGAATAAAGATCTCATAAAATCTCCAGGAGCGTTTTTCCTGTTAAATCTGTTGGTAAGTCTCAAGTTGAACAGTTCAATAATTGTTTGAGTGGCAATGTCATGAACAATGCAGATGGAAATTCTATTTCTCTCTCCACTCATTTCATTACAAATATTTCTAGGAGATCAGTACTTATCTGAGTGGACTGCTCATCTTAGATCATAAATGCTGGACTCCCTGAAGAGATTAAATTGTGCAAAAATAAAATCCTTACTGCAAATTTTGCTTTCCAGTGTGAAGGGCAGCTTTCATATCTATAAAAGGGGAACAGGAGTGTTTTTGAACTGGAGGATAGAGGGTGGATGTGAGAATTCAAGTATTGGGTATAGGAAGAGTTTATCTCACTGTTCACCAGGACAGTGTAAGAGCAACCTGCAGGTAGATGGACAAGAAGACAGGTACCTCCTCTTGCAATGAAAATTAAAAAATATTTAATTCTTCTTCAGACACATTTTTCCTGGGGTGGCCTGAAGGTGTCTCTCACGACAATACCTAAATCCTTATTAGAGTATTGCAGCCTCTCTCCAATTGCCAGATGTCCCCTGGCAAAACTCATCAATCAGAGTGAAGCTGCAACTACTTCGATCTATGTAAACAGGGGACGAGGAGGCTGGGATTACTGAGGAAGTAGGACTAAACCCACTCCTCAGCTGAAATTCCATGATGCTGGCACAACTACTTCATGTCACCATTCACATGTGGAACTACCTGTGCTCCTGTTCTTCATCAGTTGATCACTGTGGAAGTCAGGCGCACTGACAGGGGCTCAACTAAACAAGGGCTCAGAGATTGTGTATGCAAGCAGCTCCTGCAGCATGCATGGAGAATACACAAATACACACATGCACAGGAGAGGGAGATGGATTAGTTCCAGTAGACAGTCACGGTAGAAATTTTCCTAAAAGATAAATACTACTTTTTTCTTTTTATTTTTTTTTTTTAGTTTAAAAGCTGGTAGGCATCTCCATGGTTACAGTTCACTGTCAGTAATCTACCTTTAGCCTTTTGATGCAAATCCATTCAAACACTGGAAGCACCTCTAGTGCTTTCTTATTTTTCCTCCAGCTCCACGTATGCAGGGCTGTTTCATGCATGGAAGAGCAGCAGTCTCAGCCTTGCAGAACATAATAGTAGCTGCTTCCACGGAGCTTGCCTGCCCACAGACCCAAGCAAAATAAGGTCTGTTCTTTCCAGTGGTCTCAGACAAGAGGTTTTGACCATTGATTGGTTATGATCCATTTAATCATGATGCACAAGATCTGAGGCATACAGCCCCATAGTGTGAAAAAGAAAAAAAAAAGAAGAAACAATGCTCCATGAAGTTCAATATTTATGCTGCTGGTTCAAAAGCTGTTTTGTCTTGCTTCTCCACAGATATCCAACACTCAACACATAATGGAGCATTAAGCAGCTCCACCTCCTCTTAGTGATATCTACTTGTTGGAAACAGTTATTAAGAAGATTTTAGCTCTCCTCAATATTTGGGCTGTGATCTGCCATCCTCTTTACATGCGCCACTCAGAGGGAAGAGGTTTTTATATTTAACTTAATAAATAAATGCAGTCTTTTCCAAAAATGAAGCTTAGCTACTAATTAGCACTTTTTGATTAATGCAAGCAATTTATGAAGATTATACTCACAGCGTTCAGTTCAACAAAACACTTAAACTCATGCCAAACTTCAAATTCATCTCTAATAAAACATCTTAGGAACATAATTTCCTTCTTGTAGCAGAGCTGATACCAAGAAGCAAAAGCAAAACTCCTTCTTTTAAAGGACACTCCACACTAAAGGAATACTATTGATAGCAAGCAGTTTATGAGCAGATTGAAATTTATCTGCATAAAGAGATAACAAAAATGTTAACTAGCAAAATATTTTTTTAACAATCACAGCTTGATATCACTCATTGCACTGCATCCTAAGTTCTCAACTGCATAAAATGGCATTGGGAGCTGGTCTGGAATACATGTAGCTGAAATCATGTACTGAATTCCTTTCATAAAAGTATAGCCCATGCATTTAGCCTCTGACGAAAATATTATGAATATTCCTGGACCCCAAAGCTTGTGTTTTGCATTTCTTGCACTCTTATAGAATGTTTCCCACTGTTCACAAAATGTGAACAGTTCTTCTGGCAGCTACTGCTCCTAAAATCTTTCTTAGTTTTGACTACTTGTGTCTAACATCTTTGCTACTTATGTCGGTGTCCTGGTTTGAAGGACA
>WEKY01017116.1:0-41607 GCA_013390045.1 Picathartes gymnocephalus | reverse complement strand
AAACCTAACCCCCAACAGAGGCATATTAAACCAAATACACACAAAGACTGGTTTTTGGCACATTGCTCTTGCATAAACTGAGGCAAGAGATGGTTTTACATGGATCCTGAGAACCACAAAGTACCATTTCCAAACTGTAGAGTTACAAGATGAGACAAGTGTAGTAGAGACTAAAAAGAAAGAGACAACATTGGTGTCTTTGCAAACTAGGTTCACGAAAAGCTGAATCTGACCTAAGAAAACTGACACACAAAGAACTTTGATGAACATAGTTGTCTAAGATTTACCATTAGAGATTAGGATCAGTTAAAAAAAAAAATTCTTTATCAATAATAAGCATTTCCAGAATACACAATGTACCCATAAGGTTATCCTGTCCTGATTTGCAAGTTCCAGTCCAGAGCCCAGGGACAGACTGATGTAATCAGACATCAGCCTGAGGCCTTAGCTTGAAAGGAAATATATGATATGGAGAATCTATTCTGCCAAACTTTACAAAGGGAATCTTCTTAATTCAGGACTGAAGGACTATCCAATTCTAATAGCTAAAATAAAGTAATTAAAATTTTCTTGCCAACATATTTTCTCTATCATCAATTTTATCTTTCTTGAGAAAGAATGCAAATCTTTGGAGAAAATGTATGAGCCTGAGAATACTGGGACTGTTTGTTTACATTACTGTGTTGGAAACTATTAGGATATATTTTGCCATTTTTTTTATTACTTCAAGATGGGGTAGTATCATACGGTTTGCAAGCAGCAAAATTTGTGCACTTATTGAAAAGGCCTGCTTGCCTAAATATTCAAAGTATATCAAGTTTGGAGGAAAATATTTAAGAAATAAAGAAATATAAGGAGATGGAAATGGGGAAAAATTATGACATGAGTTTATCAGAGGTAAAACACATAATACTTGCTGACATTTTTCTTTTGATGAAATAATTGATTGTCTAAGCAAAGACAATAATATAGACCTCATTTATCTGGGCTACTGGCCTCTGATATTAATTACTACAGGAAGTTATTAGTTAAACTGGAGATTAGTAGGTTCTCTGATGAGAAATGGACTGGTGAGGGGAACATGAAAAAAGTAGTTCTGCATCCAGCAGGAAGAGTTTACCAGGAAAGGTCCTTCAGGAATGGATTGAGGATTATCATGAAACTTTTTTATTAATGATGTTGCCTCAACAGCAGCAACAAACTTATGATTTGCAGGAAGCTTCACAAGTCTGGAGAAGGCAAGGGATATCACGAGCAGGAAGAACCTGAGTGGAAAACAGGATGAAAACAACATTGACTATGGCATCCTGGCCTAAATCGTAAAGATTAGGGCCAGCAGGACAAGGAAAGCAATTGTCCTTCTGTGCTTGGTATTGGTGAGGCCACACTTCAAATCTTGTGTCCAGTTCTGGGCCCCTCAGTTCAGGAAGGACATGGAGGATCCTGAGCATGTCCAGAGAAGGAGAAATGGAGCTGGTGAAGGGTACAAAAAGCAAGTCATATGAAGAGCAGCTGAAGGAGGTGGTTTAACCTGGAGAAAAGGAGGCTCAAGTGTGAGCTCACTGCCCTCTACAATCACCCCAAAGGAGGGTGTAGCCAGGTGGGGTTTAGTCTCTTGTCCCAGGCAGCAAGCGTCAGGACCAGAGGACATAGCCTCAAGCTGAACCAAGGGAGGCTGAGGTTGGACATTAGGAAGAATTTCTTCACTGAAAGAGTGGTTAAGAATTGGAACAGGGTGCCCAGGGAAGTCATAGAGTCAAAATCCCTGGAAGTGTGCCAGAAATGACTGGACATGGCACTTAGTGCTATGGTTTATTTGACAAGGTGCTGTTCAATAAAAAGTCAGACTCCATGATCTTGGAAGGCTTTTCCAACCTTAATGATTCTATGATTCTATGTCAGGTTAATGCTAGAGTAACAAATAGGAATTTATCCTGTAAACTGGATAATCATGAATTAAAAGTGACTGTAGAAAATAAGAACCATGTAATACTGACTGACTGCAGAATGAGAGGAGTCTTCTATTCATGTTATAGTGCTGCTGCAGGTGGGAAAACAGCACATGCCCTGACTTACTGCCGCAGGAGCACATCCCCAAAGAGAGCTGCTTTCTTATTTTTCCATGAACCTACAGTTGTCTTACTTCTGATGAATCAAGCACATATTCCTAGCAACCTGTTCCCTAATCTGTACAAACAAAAAGGCCAAATATTAATATGGAGTTATTTTTTTCAAAATCAAACTGACTTTTTGAATTTTGCCTCCAAAATGTCACCATCCTTCATTGTCAGTTATCTAATTGCCATAAGCATGACAAAAGTGAAATGGAGATAATTGTTTAAAGTTACGAGTGTTTTGATAAAGTATGTAACTTTTTTATTTTAATGTTATGCTACTGATTGTAACAAAGCAAAGTAAATACATTAAAGCCTAGATCTATTCTGCACAACTGAGATGAAATAGGGGAACTCCAAGATCAATAACTTACATAGCCAGTCAGAACAAAGGGTAAGGAACTTATGATTGCTTTCTGCAGACGTTTGGACAAAGACAAGAATAGGAGACAGGAGGGAAAAGGTCTTCTGAGAATAGTAATTAAAACATGCAGGGAGGCATTAGCAGTGGATGCTTTTCCACTACAAATAAGGAAAATATCATTTTTCATGTGCAGAGTTCATATGACTTGTAGTGGAGGAAAGAAATCTAGTTAATTTTAAAGATGAATTTTTCTAAATTTCTGAAAAGGATTCCTGGAAATGTTGGTCTTCATATAGATAGGATGGGATTTGATATTATGATCTCTTGTAGTTCTGTATTCTTGAACTTCTCATTAAAAGTGTTTGAAATTCCAACCTTTTTCCTCTGTTTAGACTTACTGGTGACAGGGTTTGCTAAAGATAACAGAGATCAGAGATCACATTGAACAGGACTTCAGTGAACAGCATGGTGTGTGGGTGTGTGTCCATGTGCACAAAATCATGTATAGATCCACAAGTTATATCTATATATCTGTAAGTTATACCATAATTTGGCTTAAATAACATATTAACAAATAGATACTAATAAGAACTTGGCAATTCAGATGATACTTAAAACACATCTCATTCCTTAATTATGGCCTTTCTGGTAAAAGTACTATTACTCATTATATAATATATGTCATATTTCTGCTATTCACATAGGTATCATGCTTAAAGTCTTAAAGGTAATTTGGACATTAAATCCAGCTGCATGCTTGTCTTGTTACTAAACTGTGGGAAACCATTGGGAACATAAACATGCAATTATAGATGAAAGAGCTCTTAGGTCATCTTGTCCTATCCTGGCCAATATATGACTCTTCCCTTTAATATGTGCCTGAACCCTTCATATGGGGTCATATTTTACATAATTTAAGTGATAGGTCTTCCAACCCTTGCCTTAAAATATTATTTTTCTATACTTTCTATTCTATTCTATTTATATTTTTATGTCCATGTGAATTTAAAATCCTATATTTGAAAAGAAATATGTATGGTAGAGTTAACTGATCTGCTAGCACTGGAATGCTGGCATTATTCCTTATTTATGAAAAGTATTTCTGGATGTGAAGACTAAGTACTACCAAAATATAAACAAAAGGAAAGGAAAACAGGAATAAATTCTCTGAAGAACATTGTTTTGTGATAGGAGTCCTCTGTAATTGGAAGCAACTGGACAATTCTAGAAAGGCATCCTACACCTGTTCTGCACTTTTCTCTATGGCCCAGACCTCAGTGCAGATCTCAGGAGTATGTAACAAACTTACAGATTGCAATAAAAGATTAAATGCTACAGCAGGAGACAGAAAAGTCAAGGATATCCTCAGTGTCAAAAGCTTCTGTAGTAAGGTAGTGTAAATAAAATTCACAGATCTCAAGAACCAGACCTATTCCCATGCAACAAGCAAAACAATCTATATCCCTCTCTTTCCAAATCTTCTATGAACGTTTCCTCAAAACTCTTTACGTCTTCATTTTATTCCTCCCCTAGACCCAAGTCCTCATTTTTGTCATTAGATTTAGTCACCTGAATCTTCTCTTCCATTGAAGTGGTCACCTGACAGAGCTCAAGAAGAGTTTGGATAAAGCTCTCAGGCACATGGTGTAATTCTTGGGGCTGTCCTGTGCACAGCCAGGAGTTGGACTTGATGATCCTTGTGGGTCCCTTCCAGCTCAGTATCTTTTATGATTCTGTGATACCATATAAATCTATTGAGAGTAAGGTCTATTTATGCATCTGTTTTCCAGAGTTTCTTACAGAACTTCTTCATACTCTTCTTACACCCACACCCTCAGTCAGGCAGATCTGATTCTTATAGGTGAGGATATACTTTCCAATCTTCTGTTTTCTAGCTTGTTTTCTGTCTGGCCATTATCCTGATATATATATAAAGGACATGATCACCATTCCTCCTTTAACTCAAATATATTTCTCTGCATTGGTGGTCTTCCTCTTTGGGGGATTAACCATCATCTGATGCTGCTTGCTTTAACCTCTAACTCAGCCAAAATACATCACTACTCATTACCTTTCCTGTTGTGCTCACTAGACAGCTGTCACACAGACCTGTTTTCACAGATGTGTTTTCCAGCTTTAGAATTTTATGCTCAACCTCAGAGTTGTTTACTTTGTCATCTCCCCAAAGACGTGTACAAAGATCTTTTTTGCTTTCAGCAATGCTGCATTTCCAGTCCTCTGACATCCCTACATCCTATCATCTTCATTTCCTGCAACAAATCTTATATTCCATGTATTGTTGCCATGGTTTCCATTTTAGTCTTCTTAATTTTTACCATAAACCAAGTAAAACAACATGTAGGTCCATGCATTTGTCTCTACAGGTTCTCACTTCTCTATGCTGTCATGTTTGCTAACTTCTCATTTCCTTCACTTCTACAGTTTCCTGCCTGAGGCAATGGTTCACTGTTACAATTGTTTTTTTGGTAAACCCACATTAAGATTTTTTTAAACATGATTCATCTTTCTAATCAAATTGAAAACACAGATGAACAAAAAGCACCAGCAAAGCAAAAAAAGACCTGAAGGGGTTTTCGAGGATTAGGGGATTTGAACAAGTTGTTCATCACCAGGAAAATTGCAACAGTTTGCTAGAGCTTGCTTATAGGACAAATCTGCAGAAAAATAGCCTATAACATTAGTAAGAACCCACTGAGATTTTCTTTGAAGAATAAGCATCCAAAAGACTGACCAAGCCAAATTTATTATACAGGAGAAGGGTTCCATCATCACGATGGAACCGAACTGCTTTTAAAGTTTAACCCTTATGTTCACCAAATTTTGAAATTACAACAAATCTAGCACAACAAATGTATCCTTTCTGGTCTTTGGGGAGATTATTTCTTTGTTACTAATAATACTCTCCAGAACAGATAGCTCAACATGGCCCAGGAAGCCTGTAAAAAACCCTGAGCTTTATTAGTCTAGGAGTAAGATAGAGCCACTCCCATATATCTCATCCTCACAACAACAATATCTCTCCCTATCTATTTCTTTGTTCACCAGAGAGGAACTTGGAGGGTCTAGCTTAAGCTCAACTGTAAAATTAATTTATTTCTAAATTTATTGCTATTAATTTTTTTTAGGAAAATGAACAGACATACCAAATTTATTCATAAAAACAGTGGCATTTCCTGGAAATTAGGGTTGCAGTGTCTAGTCAACGTGATACATACATGCCATTCACTGACATATCTTTTAAAGATTCAGAACATATTATCTGTTATCTTACTACCCAACACCTAAGAATTTGCCATCCAGTTTTGAAAGAGACAACCAGTATGCAGTATTTTCCAAAGGGTAACTTTCCAAACTCTGCAGATATTGGCCTACTCTCATCCAACTCACCTCAGCTCTCCTTTCACCCATCCTGGCCTCACTCCACACCAAGGCAACACTCTCAGATGATGTTCAGGGACTCCCTCTCTCCCACATCTTGCAAATCATAGCACAAGGTAAAACCTGTGTGTCCATAAGGTACTGTTCTTCTCTAGTTTATTCCTTTACAAATAGCAAAACAGAAAAATAGTAACTTCATAAATTAATACTCTGTGAAATGAAAAGGGAGAGTGTTTATGTCTCAGATCTGTCAATTGAAACTTTCTGTTAATCAGGAAAACAATGCCACTGTCGTTTGTCTCTACCCTCTTGCAGTTTTTCTCTATGAAGAGGGCATCTACAGCCAAAGAGCCTATTTACCATTTATGCAGGGGTAGTTTTCTATCAGTCTGGTAACTTTGCTCTGCTTGTAAATGTCTTTGCTTCTATATGTTTCTAAAGCAAAGAATTTCTTTTTTTTTTTTTTTTCCCAAAGCAATAAATCCAGTGCCTTCCATGAATATTAGGAATCAGTCCACTTTAGTGTGGTCCAGCCCATTCACATCACAATTAGTTTTTAAATAAATATATGTCAAATCTGCATTATTTGAAATTATGCAATTATGTGGTATCAGTGGAGTATACTATTTTTAAAATCCCTGTTGCAAATAAAAGAGTGTGATTCTCATGGTGAGTGAAGGCTACGGATGTTACTTGTGTAAGTGTTGAATTTCAGTCATACTGCACTCCTCTCAGAAAATGAAACACGGTGAGCACCTTAGCCATAATTCCACCCCACAACCTTATGATTGCTATAACAATACTCAGCTTGTATTTGGTTGTTTAGTTGTTTGGGATTTTTTTACATTTTTAGAATAATAAACATAAATTAGGCCTGAATCTGCAAGGAACTTGGCCTCTCAACAACAAATCTATACAATGTAAATCAAGGTTCTCTATTGGGAATCTTTAACTGGTCCCTGAATACTCCTCTCTAATTTCAGATTGCTGTATTCAGAAATGGATTCATAATATGGATTCCTCAACCTCAATTTAAGCTTTGGCAAAATAATTCATATAATTCCATAACCTGTTAGAAAGAAGCCCCATCTGTACTTAATTACCTCAAGAAAAAAAAATAGGAGAAAAATGCAATTGTTTCAAAACTGTTTCAAGCTCTCAAAGAAAGATTCAGCAATGCATGGAGTTTAGCCAACTTTTGTTTGTTTGGTTGTTTGTTTGTTTGTTTGTTTGTTTGTTTTTATGTCACAGACACACAGATACATCAATATCTCCATCTGATGGATTCCTTGTATTTTTTCTCTGTTTCCACCCCTTTGAGAAAGCATTTTTCCTTCAGGACTTCAGTCTGCAGAAGACATGTAAATAGATATCATGGTTTCAAAAATTCCAGGAAATTGAATGTTAAAGAGAAGTAGGTTGTACCAGCTCAAGGACAGCTGGACCAACTTAAACACAGTGTGGCTTACCAGTGTTTTTAATACATGCTCCAGTCCATGAACTACAAGTAATCAAAAGCAATTATCTAGAGAAATACTCAAAATAAAATAATTTTTTAAAAAGGTTCTTCTTTACTTAATGCACTGCTTAAATGTCTGGGGGTTTTTGCCACATGACACTTAAAATGCTAAAAGATTACATGTTCAAAAAGTAAATTAGTGGAAGAAAAACATACCACACTTAACACAACCTTTTCTGACTTAGGGAGCCCTACTGCCACAAATGGCATGAATAGGATAAAAAGTAAGAGCCTGAATAAGACTGCTGTAGGGAAGAAGCAGAGATTTCAGAGGAACCAACTTTAAAAATTGTAAGTTGAAAGAAGAGTAAGCAACCTGCTCATAAACAGAAATATCTGAACAGAGAAACAGACGTCAAAAATTAGTCACTGTTTATTTCTTCACAATAACAATAGTATTTAAATTAGTGCAGGAGAAGAACTGTCTCAGCACACACCAAATCTGTTACAGCGCTCATGATCTTCAACAGAAGTGTTGCCAAACAGAAGAGAATTTCTGGGGAAAGGAGTTCATTCCTAGCACTTAAATAAGTTGAAAATTATTCTCTTCTCTATATAACACGAAAATAAAAATTGCGTACAATCTAAGCCGTACCTTTTTCTGTGCAGTAAACACCTATCTTGCCAAATAAGCAGGAATAGGTTCTTGAATTATATGCATTGTCTTTATCTAAAAAAGTCTGGATTGTCTAATGAAGGACTGAGCACTGAGTAAGTAAACCTCTTCATCTGAGCTGACACTGTATGTTTTTACTAGTATTAAAAAAAAAAAAAAAAATCTAGCATTTTTTTTGAAGTTATTCCCCAGATAATTAAATTTTACCTGAAAATTACGCTAACAAGTAAAGGAGAGCACCAGCAAGTGAATGGCTGAGCCTTCAGAATTTCAGGTGTGTGTGTGTGTGTTTAAATTTTGAATGTATGAATTCGATGTAGTTTCTAATCCACTAATAAAAATTATAGACACAAATAAAAGCATTAGGCATACAGCGTTTTTGAGGCTGTCTTGCCACAGTCCTCTTTCGTCTCTGTCACAGCCCTTTCCCCAGCATGGCTACACTGAATATGATAGAACTTGCCTGTCATCTGCCTGTTGAGATAAAATGTTTCTTTCTGCTGATGTGGTCAGACTTTGAAACCAACTCAAAACTGAATGGCCATTTAAGGAGGAGGACTTCCCACCTCCTGCAAAGGAAAGGCAGCCCTGTACTGACCATTCTGTGGGACATCAGAGCACATGTTAGCCAGTACACAGCACACAAAATTGGACATCATTTGTGGTGTAAAGTCAGCTAAGTTCCTGGGGATGTTCCAAACACATCGTGAACAGTAAATGATTTCCCAGCATATTTTGGTAAGAACTGAGTGCACTGGCAAAGCAGTTTATAGAGTCTTGTATTGCAATTATTATGACTATAATTTCTAGTGTTTAACAAAATGCTGCTTGGGCAAAATTCTTAAACCCTACCAGCACATTAACTTTCACAGGAAAGTCAGTACTTCAATAAAAACATTCTTTAGGGTTAATGATACTATTTTACACAGGGATAGTGATTTAATTTTATAGAGAAATTAATCCAGACTGAGAATCTGTTTTGTGTAGGACTATTTATTTTTATATGACATGACTCCAAAAGTGTACCTCAGATTCCACTGCTTGAGCTACAGATTTAAAAAAAAAAATTATTTGCTTAAAATTTTATGGACAAAACCATGTACTAATATATGTCTTAGGTGTTCATTTTGGGCTGAAGGTCAAACACTGTTGTATAGATATTTTAATAACCACATTTCCCAGGAAACCAAGAGACCTTAGTTTTCCCAAGGCAGATCCAAGCTGTAAAATTCATTGACAGAGTTCAGTGGGGATGTGTGTGCACGCTGGCCCTAGCTATTTTAGCCTGACCTGTTTCAGACTGGCAGAAGAACCTCAAGCTAACACATTGTCTTCAGTGTTAATATAAAGTCAAATCCAAACTACTGCAGGTTTTTTGAGAGATTCAAGCCTAGTCAGCTACTGCAGGCTTCTCTCTAATCATTCACCCTGAAATTATAAACTGTCCCAACAAGTTAAAATATAATTTTCATACCTCAAGTCATTGTGATCTAAGTATTACTGAACTACAAATGTCTGACCAGCTCCACACCATAATTAATGAGCTTCTTTAGCACCTTCTATCTCAGAGGAAACCAGAGGGAAATGTGATACTGGCCCTCTTCCCTCTTCCATTCACTCACTCAGTGAGAGACTGCGAGGCCAAGGATCCTGCTCCCCATTTGAAGTGTGGGCCTCTTGGAGGAAAACCCTATGTCATGAGATGCTACAAAATAAAGCAACCTTCAGCACATCATAGAGATATTTAAGGAAAAAACATTCACAAAATTAAATGAATGCCATTTATTATTAAAAGCAGTACATTAATTTCTAGCAATAACATAACCACTGAAAGAAATTAACCTTAAAAGAGACCAAACAGTCACTGAGGTGAACATTTTAAACTATAAAGATATGAAGCAACAGTTTCGAGTACAGTTTCTGCACAAGAATCATAGGGCACATTTTTCATTTTTCCTCCACAATCCAAAAAGAACCATTTCTGCTTTGGAACTTAGACCAATAAAGCAGAACCCAAAAAATAGTTTGAGTCCTTTCAGACAGCAGATGATATTCTAGATCGAGTAGAGATAAGGACTGAAGGCACAGTCATGTCAATTGGTGTATAATTACAGGGAAAATGCTGCGTGCCTACAATGTGAAAGCCACGGGTCAGCACTTAGAGTGCTCAGGAGCGGCCACAGCTACTCATGTTTTAAGTGTAGTGAATGTCTGAAATGGGATTATCTTCTGGCAGATTATTTGACTGCTCGGTGCTCCCTCAGTGGTAGTGCTGAGTGGGTTTAGAGTTGGGATGCAGTCATTTAACCAAGGGGTGGAATCGGGTGTTTGTTGCCTAAGAGAGGATTGAAGTCTGGGGAAGGTATTCGCACCATTTCACGTTAAGGGCCCAAATTAGGATATAACCTCTTCAGGTTTTTTATGGTCAATAAGATGTCACAAATGCACAGTTTCCCAGTCAGGGAAATTAATTTTTATATATTGGACTTGATGATCTCAGAAGTCTTGTCCAACCTAATTATTCTGTGACTCTCTTATGCTGACACCCTCCATGGAAAGTCTCCTTCGCATACACATAAACTTCTCGAGTTTAGCTTAATACTTTTAGGCTGAAGTTAAGTAGTGCAATCATTACGATGGCATTTTGAAAAAAGGTGTTTGGCCCATGGTTCATACCAGAAAAATTGTCATCCCCAAAGTGGATGCAGCAGCACAGATGACCTGGGATCCAGGAAATATGGAATAGGAGAGGAGGAGGCTCTTTCATAACCCTGAGCCTGAGGTAATGTCTACTGCAATATTACATCTGCTGTCATCCTCTGTGTAGGATCATAGCTCAAGGATGTTAACTGATAGGCAAAATTATAGAGAATTGCTGTAAGAATGATTAAATTGCTGAACAATGTTTCTTCCAGGAAAAGAATAAATTACTTGATATCATGCCTTTTAGTCAAGGATTATAGAAACTCTATTTATTTGTCTTGCCATAAAAAATTAGGAATTTATATGACCACAGTCTTTAAATAAGCCCTGACATGGAAGCAAAATTTCAGCAATGATCTGTGTCTTCAGCCTAGAAGATGAAGCCATGCATCAAGATCCAATACCTGGAAGCTCATGTGTGACTAATTCAGGCAAGAAATAAAGTACAAACTTTTAACAGTGAAATTCTTTTCAATGGAACAAATTACTTCAGCTTGCATTGGACTATCACTCTCTACGCCAGATTCAAAATAAGGATTGAATTTTGAGTAAGTAAGAGTATGACAGAGAGACAGATATAATTTAATTCAAGCACGATTTAATGTAGGAAAGCACTACGCTGAGTTTTATAAAAGAGATCAGATGAGTCAAATTCTCTCTTGTAGATTTGAGACCTATGGTTTTATGAAATAGTCTATTGTGCATTACTACAATTCTTATTAGATTTATCTTTTAAATAATTTAATGAAAGATAACATGGCAGAAATTCCCCAGATCCTGGTCAGCTGCCAGGCCAGCAACTTCCTTTCCTTTTTCCTCAGCCTGCAGTGCAGGTACAATTGACATCCAGGTCACCCTCACTACGAGTCTTCACTGCTTTGCAGTTTTACTTTGTCTGTCTTGCAAAACAGCTACCGTGCAGGCAGGCTCTTTCCCTGAATGCTAACAACCACTGCATGCTTGCTGCTAGCCCTGCAGCCCTGCAACCAAGCATGGGGAGCAATCGCCACGGCTTCTCAGTACCTTTCTTTTTCATGACTAATTTCATTTCATCCCTCTCAAATCACAACTTCATATTCTACTGAATGAGAGCCTCATATACAGATCCATGGCATGCATCCACTATAGCACTATCAGGAACATCTTGGTCATACATAGAACTTGGTTTTGGAAGCAAGGAACACCATTTGGTTTAAGTGTGCAGGATTGTACTACAAGAAAAAGCCAATTTCTCTGAAAAAAAAGAAAAGGTTAAAAAGAACAGTCTTGCACATTTATTCCACCTTTTCTTGGATTAAAGTAGAAAAACTGTACCTAATTCTTTTTTTTTTTCCCTTTTTTTTCTTTCTTTTTTTTTCTTTTTAATTCCTAAATCTACTGCAAGAAACTTCCTATTCTGGAGCATGGGGTCATATAGAGCCAGAAATACTAGGTCTGTTCCAGTGGATACCTTGATTCCCAGCTTTGCAGCAAGATGTAAAAATAGTTATCTCTGAAAAATTGCAAACTAGTGGTGGTTAACATCACAAAAGTAAGTCTTGAATGTGCTAAAAAAGAAAATAAGAGTAAAGTAGAGGGAGAAGGAGATTGAAATATAATACCACGCAAATTTAAAAACCTACAGTGTGTTCTGAAAATCTCTAAAACAGAGTCTAATATAAATGTACTATGGGCCATGTCATAAAAATGTTTTATAGTATTCTTAACAAGGTACTCTCAAACACATGCTTGGCAGTTCATAAATAATAAATAGTGATAACAAAACAGTCTTGTGACTTTACCACATATAAGCAATGCAGCCAGTACAACCTAATGAATATAAAATCTTTATATCTCTACCTGCCATCATGTATTTTCTCTAAATGTTATGTCAACACTTTTAAACAACTATCAAAACATTGATCAGATGACTATATACTGGATGTTTTAAAACCTCTGACATCTGGAATATTTAATTTCCTAAGAAAAGAAATTTTTTAAATGCTCCAGAAAGTTAGGAGGAACTTGCTTACTGAAAAATCAGGCTGGAAAAGAATAAGCAGAAAGCAGATAGTGTCAGTGGAAAGTAAAATGATTTCACTGGTTTAATGTGGAAAGTATAGAGAAAGGACTAATATTTCTTAAACAACGTGATCACAATAAAAAAAAAAACTGGAAACAGTAGGCAAAGGACAAAACCCACATGATTTTGATTTTGTAAATTATACAATGACTCAGCTACATAATGTTCATTAGACTTGGAACCAGGTTGCTGACATTAGCTAATTATGCTGCTTAGGGGACTTGAAAAATTCTCATTGTGTACCTCTTCCCTTCAGGCTCACATGGCATACTCTGCTATTTTTACATGTGCCTAGAGATTTTAGAACTTCCAAAGCATCTTTGCCTACCAACTGCCAGAGTATTAAAGACTGGGCAAAAGTATTCCATAGTTATTGCAGCAAAGTATTAATAGTTCTTTCTCATTAGGTATGCATTGCACTAACATCTGCCCAAATACCCAGCCATATTAGAAATTCCTAGCACACTGTCAACTATTTATCTAATAAGCAAAAAAATTAACCCCACTTCATCTAGCAGGTGGCATCTGATGACTGATTTTGCTCAGAGTGTAACCTTTTCCCTCTGGGTAGCCAAAGCTGAATTTTATGAGAAAGCTTACAGAAAATTCAGGACATGAGGGCTGTGTCTACATTAATTAAACAGAATTAGTATTACCAGAAAGCAAAACAACCTTCAGAACCAGTAATTCATACTGGAACAGGTCCCAGCACGGTTTTGACCTGGATTTCTCCCAAATCCATGAGAATGGTGCTGGGATTAGCATCACCCATTACCCAGCCTGCACCTAACTATGTGTTTTGGATCTGGAGAGATGTGGATGTGCCCAGATTGTGACACTTGTCTGTAAGGACAGAGAATGAGTGTTTTCATTTACTGTTCAATTTACTAGCAAGGATGTACCCACCAAGACAAGTTTTCAAATAGATATAAGGTCTAGTGATGCATTTGTGCAAACATTTTGTCCAAGTACTAAACTACCACAGGAATGTGGCAAACACCAACATTTCAGGAACTCCATTCACTTAGCTCATTCTCAAAAAATGATCAATGAGTTTATTATCAGAGACATACATGTGTTCTGTTAAAATGACTTGGAAATATTTAACAAATATGCTAAATTTAGACTTGTGGGGTTTTTCTTGTTAATTTCCTTACTAGCCACAGGATTTTTATTTTCTTAATTTGTTTCTCATGTCCTGCCATAAATACAAGTGTGCAATTGCCATGGTCAAGAAACAAAAAAGCTTCCGGATAAAAGAGATACTTATACGATCCCAGGGCTGAGAAAGATTAGGAGAGGAGTGGAGGACTTGCAGGAGAGAAACAGAGCTAGTTATTATTTGTGATATTGATGGACCATCTTTCCTGTAGAAACAGCTACAATATATATGGCAAAAATTGATGTATTACCACTATCTTGTCTTAATGTTATTTGTTTGGGTTTTTTATTGCACGCTTATTTTTTCAGCAATGTGGCTTACAGAATATAAATGACATTAGACGGCTTAAAAATTCCTTTAATGTCTCCAGCAAATTTTGGATAGAAAAGTGGGTTAGTTCCTGTCTTACTGCATTGCAGGAGTTTATTGTCTACCAGGATAATGAGTAAGGGAAGTTTCCTGATAGGCAATTAAGTGCTTTTATACTGGGTATGAGTTAATTATTAATTTTATGCTAATTTATTTCATTAGTGTCAACAGACAATTAACAATGACTTTTTTTTTTCACTGGAAAAAACTTTGATCTGAGGATAAAGAGACATTTACTAAGATGTCTTTAGAAATTAGGTCAAAATTCTTATTACCTGCAGAAGATATAAATTAGCAGATGATTTCTAAAATAGAAGATAATAAAGTTTTGTCTTGTAGAAAGTTTTACACAGAAACTTCAGCTTCTTATAAGCATTTCTTTGTTTTATTGATGATATGATGAAGGGGATAAGTTTTGTAGTCAAGTTAATGAAAAAGTTATCACTTTTCTCATCCTCAAGGTAAAATCTTACATGTTGGAAAATTTATTTTTAAATTGTGTTTTCATTTAATTACAGGTAAATTTCAGAACTGGGCACTGTTCGTGATTAGAAAACAGGCTTCACCTTAAGAAAACTACTAACACATCTGAAAAAAAATCACATAAAGACACTGGAAAAGAAGTTCCTATTTAAGTTAGGAAAAACCACACATACAAAATCTCATAGGGATAAAAGCTATTAACCACAGCCCCTCAGAGAGCAAAGCAGGAAAATGTGTGGAGATGCTGGGAGTAGTACACAGGCAGAAGACTAATACTGAAAATTTATATTAAACAAATGTCTGAAAGAATTATATCACATATTCTATAATTTTTGGCTGCTTTTAAGAAATTTCCATCTGAATTTCACTCTTTCTAACTGCTTTTGGTGCACATTGCTTTAGCAAAACGTTTTGAACTGGAAAATTAGAACATTTTGCTTATAAAAGATCAAAATTTTCTGGCAACTTGAAATATAAGCTGATTGTCTCAATTAACTTTTCTGCATATTTCTGTTTCAACTAATTAGTATTTTCTCCAGTCAAAAAATATTTCATCAAAATACATAAGACACATTTCAGGATTCCAAGCATGAGCAATTTTTGCCCTTCTGGTGACGTTCCTGTAGTGGATGACAAAGAAAAACTACATTTGAGCATTTACATGCTGCTAAATGTCTTGCCAATGTAGAAAATGCATGTGCATGTGTGGTACAGGCCATGAGTCCTTCAGTCCTCTCTCAGAGGACACTCTCTGGGGAAGGGGCTCCCCAGGCAGCCCATGGCATCCCATCCGCGCTGACCTTATCCTGGTGTGGTGAGTGGTACCTGTGCCAGGTAAGACCAGGAAAAGCATGTTTCAAGTGTCTGAGGCTGTCAGGCCTGGCAGAAGAGTGCAGCCCCACCAGGTGCACATCTTTCCCTGGATAGGGGGAAAATCAGGCCCCTGACTCTCACCCCTGCATGGGTGTGGCTGGATTGCCAGCCAGCTCATGAGTGGACTACAGGACTGTCTTGTCACCAAATGAGTATTTCACAAAGACTTTTGTTGTTTTATGTTATATGTCTTTTATCCTCTTAAAAAAGTTGCCATAGAACAGTAGGAAAAAGGAAATGCCCTTTGCTGTTTGTGGCATGTGGTATAACCAAGTTTACCTGTTCAGTGTGTCTATCATCACTGCAGAATTATAAAACTATAAAATTATAAAATTGGCTTTCCCCAGGAGGTACTACATCTTTGAAAACAACCAGCCCTGCAAATCTAGACAGAGATTAGGTGCATATTTTGAGTCCATTGCAGAAAAAATTAACCCTGCACTGTCTATGTACATGTGTATATAATGTGCTCCTAATTATTTTTTCATTTATATGTATTTTAGGCATGAAACCTCACAAGCCTGAAAGAGAAGAAACATGAAAAAAACACTAGGGGTCCCTCTTGGCAGCATTCAGCAGTGTTGAAAAGAACAGAGCCAATTCCCGAGACAAATTTAGCTTTTACTGGAAATTCCTTCTCTTGAGAAGGGGAAAGAATGGAAAAAAAAGGAAAGATAATTTATGGCTTTCTGCTCAAAACCTTCCTGGACCAAATTCACTTTTGCACTTCTTGTCACCTTCCAGCTCTGAAATGGAGACTGGCCTAGGCAGTGTAAGGGCTCATCTATCCTCTCTTGAACTTTCCTGCTGAATTTGAAGGCATCAGCACAAAAGAACCCAAATAGTCTTGAACCTGGACCTCAGAGGGGGGTGGGGACCTGCCAAGACTGAACTCAGTGCTCCAGCTTCAATAGCCCTGTAAGAATGTGGTTGAGAAAGGGAAAGGAGATTCATTTCTAATGAATGCAGTTTGAAATATATATTTCAGGACTTAAATGAATAGGTTTTTAGTTACAGTGTGGTACAGAGAGGAGTAGATGTGGAACAACTGCTTACACAGACACAAAACAGTCTTTCATTCTCTCACACTCCTTGGGTCCCTTAGGATGCGATTGGACAGATGGATGCAAAAAACGCCTAGCAAGACAAACAGCGAAAAAAATCTTATGTAACATAAATATAATTAAATCCTCTAGTAATGAGGCCAAGAGCTTGTAATTGCACATTTGCTGGGCATAAGATTTACACCAATTGCAGGTTTCCTGCTTTAAAAATATTTATCAAGGATATCTTTCTAGTTGTGTTCTTACAGGGGCTAGTATTAACATTATTTTTATATAGAACTAGCTGGGAGAAAAATTGTAAATTTTTAAAATTCATTTTAAATGCAGTAAATCTCATTGTTTGCAGCAGATTGTTTTCAATGAACACATTTGGCAGTCGATACTGTTGTGACAATTTTTTCCAGTACTCTTACTATTGCACTGTGTCTGTTGTATCTTATGTTTCCCATAATTTTTCATGACAAAGGAAACAACAAATAGCTCAGAAATCCAATACTGGATAGTTTTCACAGTCTCTACTTGTACCTGTGCAGTGAAATCATAGAGTGCAAACATGACACATATAGAAAACTATAAAACGTTACAAAGACAGAATTTTCAAGAGTTCTTCATAGAATCACAGAATGGTTTGAGTTAGTAGGAAGCTTAAAGATCCTCTAGCTCCAACCCTCCCTGCCCTGGGCAGGGACACCTTCCACCAAAAAATGTTCCTCTAAGAACCATCCAGCATGGCCTGGGATGCTTCCAGGGATGTGGTATCCACAAATTCTTTAGACAACCTGTTCCAGTTCTTCACCACCCTCACAGATAAGAATTTCTTCCTAATATCTAATCTAAACTTGCCCTCTTGTCCTATCGCATGAAGTAAATCAGATGCTTGTCATTTCCCACTGGATTTCAATGAGAATTGTGGACCTGGTTCTTTTCAGTATTTTAGGAAATCTCGTTTAAGAGATGAGTTATAAGTTCCATTGCTTTTACACTGTATCTAATCAGGCTTCCTAATGAGCACAAGGTCAGTGAAGTATAATGTTTTGCTTAAGGTCTCTGAAATTTCAGTAAATTCCAACTAAAAGACCCAGACTGCCAGCTGTCAGGATTATCTCAAGTCTCCTGGACTCTCCAGTGTCTTTCTTATATAGGGTGGTATCAAAATACTATAATGCATTCCTAGGAAAAGAACAACCATAAATTTAAGTCTCACATACTGTGTGATGTGCAAATGTGGAAAACTATTTCATATTTAACAGAAAATTTTAGGAATGACAAACAGATTACATCTATGCCAGTGCCTTAATTTTTTGTCACTATAACCGAGTTTACCTGTTCAGTGTGTCTATCACTATATGGTGGTATCAAAATTTTGCATTTAGCACTTCTCTGTTTCTACCTAGGAAAGTTCCTCATGGAAAAAATAAAAGAAAACTGACATTGATAAATTTGGCCTTTCACCTGGGAATAGTAGGCATCCAGCTGCCCAGGTTATAGCACTCATTCAGAGAATCTGTTTATAGGACATCTCAAACCTGTCTCATGTGTGCTCTGTGAAATTGATAAATTTGGCCTTTCACCTGGGAATAGAGGTACAGTAACAAAGAAGGAGACCAGATAACCCTGTGTAATATTGTGCCTGAACATAGTTTCTTGAATGCCTTTCACATTAAAAAAAAAAAGTATATGTAAAAGTGTGGGTATTCAGAAAAGTATTCCTCGGTGTGCTTCCATTCAGCTTCAAGATAGTTGCAATGGGCTACAGCAAAGGGAATGACACATCATTAAACACATTATTTTGGTAAATAGAAGCAGGCCACTAAATTTGCCCCTCTGAAAGTAGCTCTTGGAACCAGAAGTACAGGTAGATGAATGTCTAATAACTGAATTGTGGATATGTTTGCACTTCAAGTAAAAACCACTGAAGATGTCCTACAAGGGGATTTTCTGAAGTCAGGTGTACACATATAAGTTGCTACCAACTACAAGAAGCATTGTGAAGCACAGAGGCATTTATAAAACTGGGGTTCTCTGTGGTCCATTGGAATAGTTTAAAAATAGCCTTAAAATCGGTAACATCTACACTGAAAATCCACATGTTTATTAATATTTATTTAATTAAGATGAGGATTATTCACTGTCTGCCTGTACCTGGTGAATTTTTGTGTTAGTAGGCCTGAGTGAACATACTTGGATCCAGGAGTTCACTTATCAATGAAGATGCAAGCTATGAACAAAATATGGAAGTGCCCAGCAGGATATCAGCTACTGCATGGTCTGTCTGTCTTCCTTGGGTCTGCCCTAAACAGTGTTATAACTGGTGGGAGAAGTTTGGGATTAACACGTTTGGATCACTTTAAAGGACTCAAGCCCATATGAAACCGGATTTTACCAGCTCTGTTACTCAAAGAGCAACATCTCAAGCTATGAATTATTTCATACAAGTAATTTCCAAGCACCTGACAGGCCACACAGCTGACAGAGGGACAGACTTGCTGGTGTCAGCAAGTGCTGCTAGATGACACTGACCGCCACTAGCTGATATCCAGGCTGGAAGATCATGGGACAAAATAAGCCTGTGGCCTGAGGCAACCACTGAGTTGTTGTGTGGGTTGTATCCTGAGAGAAATGGCTGCAATTTGCCCCACTCAGGAAAGGAGCAGCACTTAGGCACAGCTGCTCTACCCTGGCTTTTACTTGGAGAACAATGTCAGGGCCTTGCAGGGGGAAAAGTTGTCCCAGTATCTGTCTCAGGAGACTGAGCCTTGAAAAACATGCTACACGTGAGCCCACTCTTTGCCTTGCCCAAGCAGACCATTTTCATTTTTCTTCTATTCAGCACAGAGCAGAACCTCACAGCATGGGACATAACTTTATCTGGGAGTTTTTAGGCTGCAGTCATGATCATGAGATACCATTTATCAAGTGAGTCAACATCCGGAGTTATCACTTAGGCCCTGAGAAAATTTTAGCATTAAAAAGATTTATGCCAGAGAACATATGATTCGATTTACTATATTCTGTTTTATCTGATAAAGATAAGTGAAGAGCAGTTGCCAAGAGAAGAGAAGCAAAGAGCATAACACTGCAACAAAACTGTTTTCGTTTATTCACCTTTAAGAAGTTGGCTAAGTATCTAGGAAGAAATTCCCACGTATATTTATCCCAAGTCTGTAAAATCCTTTCTCATCACTACAGAGCCTTTGCAAGATTTGCCCAGGGTTTCTTAGAGTGCCTTCCCTCCATGTACTGTCAAGATTTCAAGTAGTTCTTTCCACAGTTTCAAATTCCAAACGATTAAATGAATAATGAAGCAGTCTAATCTAATTTGTTCAAGGTCTAACTCAGACAAAGAGTAAAATACAGTGAGATTTATAAACCAAGTGCTTTATGAGATATCACAGAGAAAAGTTTCAGAAGATTTGAGAACAAAAAGGTTGAAAATTAGATTTAGTTCAAGAGAACTTCCTAGAAAGATATAATTTATGAAACAAACAACAGATTGCAACTTCATCTAATGAAAAATTATGCTTGTACTGCATGTGTTCTGGTTAAACATAACTGAAAGGAGAAGCAATGTTCTCTTAGGACAGAAAAGATACTCTGGTTTCAGCAGAGGGTTTCCAAACCAAGAACAGCTGAACTGAGGCTGCCTGTGCAAAGCCAGGACTGTAACAATTAGTGAGTACAACAGATCATGTCAACATCTAGCAGTGATAATGCTATTTTAAGGTTTTAGTTATAATCTCTGCATCCAATATGGTCCAGTCTTCTCTCAACAATGAGAAGAGGTTCTTTAAGCAGCCACACTGAAAAGTAAAGTTCTATTGCAATGGATTATTTTCCTTGTTTTTTTGTTTCTAGTCCATTTTCTAGAGTTTTATTTCACTTTATCTCACAGAATATGTCCTTCTAGAAGGAAAAACCTAGAGAATGAGAAATTTTACTTACTTGCTGTCAGTGGCATGTGTACAGCTTACAAGGACATGTGAAAGTCTGACTCTTGAATGTGTTCTGCCAACAAAAAATTAAGGCACTGGCATAGATGTAATCTGTTTGTCATTCCTAAAATTTTCTGTTAAATATGAAATAGTTTTCCACATTTGCACATCACACAGTATGTGAGACTTAACTTCATGGTTGTTCTTTTCCTAGGAACGCATTATTTTATGGGGTTTGAACTGATTAATATGTGAATCATATCCCCTAATTGATGTCAGCTTTAAGATAATTTGCTAGAATTACTGATCACAGAAATCTTACATTACAATTAGACATCACGAGATCTCATATAATAAAATAGGAAAGTACAATGGTCCAGTCCTGGTTTATCTCATTGTAAAGAGTCAATGAAGTTCAGATTTACTCTGGGTCTAAATTTATTAGGTTTCCAAATTTGTGTATCAATTTGAACTTTTCTATTTTTCAACATTATATTTTACCATCAGAAACTTTTGTTACATTTTCTAAGGGATCAGAAGCTATAACGTCTCATTAACCTGTATTACTGTGATAAAGTGAAAATTTGTTTCATTAAATAACTGAATCATCTGTTTAAAAATGCAAGTAACAGTAATATCAGAATATCAGAAAATTGTCATGGAAGCTATTGCAATAGGAGTGTAAAGAGAGACAAGAGGCACATGAATGTAACTGTCTGGAAAATGGAGAGCAATGAGTCAAAGGACTAAGATCACACTAAAATAGTTCAGAACTCTACAGAAGAATATCGTGAATATTCCTTTTTTTAGCCACAGAGCCAACTGTGAAACTTGGAAAATAGAACAGATGATAAAATTGTGCACAACTGACATCAAAGCAAAAAATTTGACATCTATCTAAGCATTTTTTCAAATTAACAAGTAAACATGTTATATAGGGGTTTTTTTCTCTTCACATGCTATTTAATTGGTAATGGTATCTGTGCTGGTTTTAACATGACCAGGAACTGGAACTCCAAATAAACCACTCCCCTTCCCTGCCCCTCCCAGTAAGGGAGGGACAAAAAATGAGAGATTATGACAAAAAATGGAGAGACCATGCGTTGAGATAACAATTTACTATAAGCACAAAACAATGGAACACTACATGTACAAAAGCAAGAGCAGTATTAATAGCAAAAGTATAAAAAAAAAAAAAAAAACAAAAGGAAAAGGTGTTTTACCCACAAAAAGGCATTCACACCATAACCTAAAGCAAGATAACAGACATTCCCTGCAGGTCGGGTCTATGTGGTTTTCACAGGCAAAGGCAATACGGCAACCATTGCCGCGCCATGCCACCCGGTATTCAGGAAAGGAAATATGCCATGGCTCATGTTTCCCATCTTCCAGCCCAAAATAATGAGAAGCAGTGATAAAATCACCCCCCAGAAGTTATATCATCTAAGCAGGTGTCATGCCACTGCTCTGCTAAGCTCAGTTATCTCTGCTAACTTCCCGCCACGCTGTGGAGTCACCATGCAGGCCACTGCTGCTCTTCCTACTGCTCGGCTCAGCTGTGCTCCACTCGGCTCAGCTGGACTCAACTGGGTCACGGTTGTCCCCGCTGCTGCTGGCAGCTTCCCTGGTGGTGCTGTTGTTTCAACGCTACGTTTGATCGTGTTTTTGCCTCTGTCTTTTTCAGCGCTAAAGGTTTGCAGTCGCACTCCAGAGAGTATGGGAGGGGGGACCAGCAGGACAGCAGAGGGATCAGATCTGCAGGGGTTGATGCTGATACCTTCCCAGAGCGAGGCAAAATGGCCAACCTCCAGTAAAAGGCATTGGGCTTTTCCTGGCAAAACCGCACCCCTAGAGATAATGTAGGAGGTATAGAATAACAATAAGGTCACAACCACGCAGCACTAAACCCTGCCCCCTCTCTGTAACCAGGACAGTATGATGCCTGAATTGGCTACCTGCAAACAGAAACTAGACAGAAGAAAGAGAATAAAAGTGAATATTTATTTGAAGGCCTTCAAGGGCACACCCTGGGGAGCACACCCTGGGCTACCACACCCAAGATGGACCCCAAGATGGACGACAAGTCACGAGTTCTTACCCCAGTTATAGGGTTTGGTACATTAGTGTATCAGCATAAATTCGCCAATTAAAACTTCAGCTACTGATGTAATTCTCTCTGGCTTGCCCCCCTTTCTTTAGATGTTGGTTTACACTTTCTGGGCCTAGGACCGTCCAAGTGTCCTTGGAGAGCAGGCCTGGAGAGGGTTGTTATGTCTATCACTGCCCGAGAGAGCAGCTAACAGGTTACAAAGCACTTAGAGTTACACACACTAAGTACAACAGGATCTAAGAAATTTAAGAGTTAAAGGCATCATTCCCCCCTTTAGAGGCTTGACAAACAAAAAAGGAATAATTAAAGCAGCTTGATTCTATATAATTATATTTATTTCTAAATAATATTAATAAAACCCTCTTCCCATTTTTTTGCTTCATCCCCTCTGTTGCAACTTTTTCTCTGGGGTTAACTGGTTTCTTCATACATCCAGCAGGTTTCAAATGAGTACACAGTAGCCTAAAGTGCATTGTCCCTGGCACTGCTAGGGACCATGACAATATGTACAGTCTCTGTGAAAAAGAAATTCCCTTTAATCATATCATCTCCTGTCCAATAATCGCTCTGACCATTCTTCTACTTCCTCAATTATGTTATTACTAGAGAGTAAATGAAGAAGAGGGGCCTAGCTCAGCTTCTGTACAAAGATATACACGTACAAATATGTCTATCCTTTTGTCCTTTGTTCACTTTTATACAATCCCTGGAAATCCACAACGTAGTAAGGACGAAAGGAACTTTCTATGATCTTTTTGTCAGCTGTCACTACTTTGACACTAATACCATACCAAAGCACTAGGAAAGGATTCATTTATGGATGAACTGGGTGTGCTTGCCTAGAAGTGGCTCAGCATTGCCAGGATTGAGGAGTAATAAGGCTACTACAATAAAGTTCACAATCACTAGACAGAGTAAACATATTTTTCTGGAGCAGTGGATTGTATTCATAGTCCAATCAGAGTTACAAACATTTTATAATTTTTGAAAATTTATTCCCCGTTTACTTCTCTCTGTGTTGTATTTGTCAGAGTAAGGATTTCAGAGACTGTAAGAACACCATTTAAATCTGAAACACACCTGTGTATTTACTTTTGACTGTATCATACTCACAATTCACCACAGATGGACATTCTCTCAATTTAATCCTGTGTTGGATCTGTCTGGGATGGAGTTAGTTTTCTCCATAGCAACCTAAAATGTGCTGGTTTTTGAATTTGTGACTAAAACAGAGATGATAATAGAGCAGGAATTGCTGAACAGTTCTTGCACAACATTAAAGTGTTAGTCTTTCTAACTCTTCACCTCAGTGAGTAAAATTGGGATGCACAAGACGTTTAGATGTGATGAAACTGGGACAGATGATCCTAACTGACAAAAGGGATATTCTATGCCACGTAACATCATGCCCAGCAATAAAACAAAGTGGGGGGATTTTGGCATGGTAACCATTGCTTGGAGACTGGGTGGGTATCAATCTACTTGGGGGAGGTGATGAATGATGTGCCTTTGCATCATTTATTTGGTTTTCTTTCTTCTTCCTCTTTCCTTTGTTTACTTAACTATCTATATTTATTTCAAACCATGAGTTTTCTCAGTTTTGCTCTTCCTATAATTCCTCCTGTCCCACGGGGGAAAGACAGGGGGAGTAAGTGTTTGAACTGTGCTTAGCTGGCTATTTAGAATTAATCTATAGCAGATCCTTAAAATATTCATCCCATCTGACTTCAGCTACCAACAGCTATGGTTCAGATACCAGTTAACCTAAATATTTCTTCTCACTCCCTCTGTAATCTATTGTGAGGTGCAGGTAAGGACAGCCAAGAGCTGATTTTCTGTCTTTGTCAGTCTCTCTCCTCCCATTGACTGAAGAAGGAATTTGAAATGTACCTCAAGTGCAGACAGTAGTGAAACCAGAGGACAAGCCTTGAGTTGGCAAGGGCAAACCGTTAAGGTATCTGCTTCACTACCTGGGCAGGTTTTGGATACCTAGCTTTGGATTGCCTACACAGAAATCTGCACACAGCAATGCTTATGTGTCTTGATATGTGATCTGTGTTTCCTGGACAAGAATTTGAGTCCAAAACGCCATCGAGAACCATTCCACGTTTTTGTAGGGTTCATGTCCCAGAACTGCCAGGTTAAAATCAAATGTTTGAAAACAAACCCGTTTTCTAACCTAGCATATCTTCTCACCATGAACCTTTCTCTCCAGCTTTACTCTTCAGTCCAGGAATTTTCACAGCCACAGCTTTTGCAGGAGCTCCCCTGGGGCTCTGGTTGGGCTCCCTGATACACAGTGGCCACACAGCCATCTCTGGGCTCACTGCCTGAACTGCCTGCTGTGCCAGGTGCTGGAAGCTTGGTCTCCACATGTCCTTCCTCAGCTCTGTGTTTGCTCTCAGAAAAGAGGCAATTGCCCCATTTGTCCAGATAATTGTGCCTGAGCCCCTGTCTTCTATGTTAGCCCAAGGCCATGTCATTTTAGGGAAGTATACTACCCCGTACACAGTAAAATGAGAACAGCCCATCCATGAGAATCAGACCTGCTATGCATTTTTTTCTGAGCACAAGTAATAAATTCGACGTGCGCGCGAGGCATTTAACTTCCGCTGCATGTGCAGCCCACATGAGAAGGAGACGTTCAAGGGGTTCAGCCAGCACTTCCCAGAACCTGTGCAGTTGCACAGTGCTGGGCTGGCTGCATATGGTAATCCACCACAGCATGCGGGAACAGCGGTTCCACACAAGGCACGCAGCAGTCTGGAATCTTGGGACATATGACAGAGAGAATGCCTAGGGTCTGCAGATGAAAAGTCTGATAAAACCGTCTGCCCTGCAAAGGCTACCAGTCAGCCTAGCCATGTACTGCATTTCCACTTCATAAAAAGATTCAAGGTGAAAAATAAATATGCCTGGGAAATCCCAGACACTTGGTAGGCATTCCTAAGCTGGCATTTGTGGTATTACAGCTCTCTTGCCAATACTGCCCATGTTAGACTCTTGAAATCTTAGAGAGGTTTACCTACATGAGGCTCAAACACAGGAGAGACTGCAGTGCAAACTGATTTGATAAATGTTATGACAGGAGCAATAGAAAGAGGTGTGTTGCCAAGCACAGTTCTGAGATGCAAAGGGAAGTAATGGAAACATGAGGTAAAGTATTATTTTTGGATATTGGAGAGTGCATTGTATGGAATATTTTGGAATTCATTTCTATTTGTTTGGCAGCTTGTTTGATTGGGACAGATAGCATTTGGATTTTGTTTTGTGCTTTTTCTTCTTACCACATTTTTTGGCTTTTAGACACGAAATATCATGAAAGAAAAATTAGTAGGAAAAATTATTTCCATATTCTCAGAGCCCTGCTTTGCCTCTTAATGTCCCTTTCTTTCCTCTTAAGGCTTTGTGACACACCTGTGTTAAAAACTCAGTGCTGAGCATGGAAGATAAAACAGTCTCCTCTGACTGCACAAGAATATCTCTTAGATATCACTGTTGACTCTTTCGATTGAAAGTGCATGAATAACACGGAAATTGGGGACATAATGTCAGAGGCTGAAATAGATCATGCCTCAAACATCGATATAAAGTTTTGTTCATTTTAACAAAAATTGCATAGAGAAGCTACAACCAAACAAACCTCCCTGAAGATACCTGACTGGGACTTTGGACTGAAAGTCAAACTGCTGATTAGATAAAAGGAAACCCATTGTTCAGCCATCTCAGGCAGAGGGAAAGGTGTGCATCCACCAAAAGGCCAAAGCCACCAGCTGCACTGAGGATCATCCTCTGCTGAGTTTGGGGTGGGGGAGAGCATAGCTCACAGGAGCCAGGTTTACACAGACTCCTGCCAAAACCGAGGTGGGAGGAGGAGGTTTTGGGTGCGTGGCAGAACCTCTGGTCAGAGGCAATGAACACCCATCCTCCGATTACACAAACCGGCCCCGCTGTGAAACCCCCCAGCCCCACAGCCCACATCCACGGGACTTTCACCTGAGAGGCAGCTGAGGGGGAGTCACAACCCATCAAAGACCCCCCCAAAGTGTTCCCCAGAGGCTCTGAACCACAGGACCGAACGTGATGCAACAGATCCCGAGTCTGCTGCAAAGGACAATGGCAAACTCCAGGGACAGGCCTGGACATCACCCCCTGGCTCAAGGGTGCATTAACCCAGGGCATTCTGTGCTTTTCAGGGGGACCTTCAGCACCAAGAGACCAGCTGGAGAGGATCAACGGAGCATCATTGGNCTCTCTCTCTTTTCTATTTGCTGTCAAATACTATCAAATAAACCCCATACTATTGTCACTGGCATATGGTCTCGTTTGTACCTTAATTCAGGCAGGGGCATTTCTAAGAACCTTAATAACAACTGGATCATGACATATACTGAACTTAAAGAAAAACAAACCTTGGACAAAATTGACTGATAAGTAGAAAAAAAAATTTGCCCTGGAGGTTGTTGCTGTGCCCCTGATGCTCATCAGTAATGTCTCTGAGAGATAATCTCAAAATTATCCCTATGAGGAGCCCAAATGGAACAGTAACATGAGTATAATGAATTAGTTATGATAGCTGTATATCAGTTGCTAAACTTTAAACTCAGGTTCTAAAATGGATCATCATGAAAAGGATCATCTTCCCTGCAAAATAAAAATCAGGTTGTTAGTATACGTAGCTAACATTATGTGAACACATCATGAGCTTTTAGCCCACTTTTCTCTTTCAAATACCCAGGAAAGTGACACCATGAGCAGCTTGCTGGTTTTTTTCCTACGCAGGACATAGCTGAGCCTTTCAGATATTCTTCTTACCAGTGATAATGCTGCTAATATATGGGAATTAAAAAAAATAATTCTTCCCTCAGAAATACTATATTTGGCACTATAGAAGAATTTATTTTTTACTTAGAACATAGATTGTGACCATATGCAGTGCTGTTCTTTTAACTGTTCCTGCTGTTTTCTTTCCTTTAGACAGTTCCCATATTGGAGAGCTCCTGGAAATAATTTTGGAGTCAGAAATTCTTTCTCTGTAAAAAATTTGAGACTTCCTGCAGCTGTGGGATATGAGCCACCAGACAGGAGATTTGGACTTGCTTGCCAGCTCCTTGCACAGTGCATGGCAGAAGAAAGGTCCATAATGCCATCAAAGTTTGCTGTGGAGTTTTTGCCCTTAAGAAACGAGGCCACAATGAGTGTTAAACACTAGGACAAAAAGAGAAATAAAGGTATCATCTGGTTATTCAGGACAGTTATGTAGGTAGCTTTTTCACACTAATTTTCATGAAAAGGAAGCAGTATTAGATGTGGCACCTGGCCCACTTACTCCTCTATCTGGCATGTCTCTTCTCCTTACCCAATACATAGCCTGGACCTGGATCACACATAAGGGTTTCACCAGTCTGATGGTTGCACACGAGCATCCCGAGTCCTCATTCCAGAGAGAAGGGAAAACAGTTCCCAGAATGGCTCCTCCCAGAACAAACTCAGGGGAACATACTCTGCTCTGGAAATGGGAAAATATGCCAGCAGAGTCATAATGGGTTATCACTTTTGTTAGCAAGATAGGAAAAAAACATACTAGTTATGAGTGAAATTTGAGCTCTAGGGAAAGTCAAGAAGAGGTTGATGTTAGTTCCAGTGACAACAGGATTTAACTCTGTATCTTTATTGCCAAATTTAAAAGTGTTTTTGGGAAAATGTGCTAAAAGCATTACAAACATAATTGAAGCACTTCAATCAAAATAACCTCTCAGAGGGGTTTCAGACCACTTACAACTTTCTAAACTATAAGTTTAATGGGTGAGAAACCTTGATTTCTCTAGTTAAACCTCCATTAGCTGCCAACCACAAATTGGCAAATCAGCACCATGCTATTATTTTCCATCTCAAAATCTTAGCTGAGGTTGTTATTAGTTCAGGAGTCTATTTATGTCCTGTTGCTTTACACATGCTAGGTTTCCTTAAGACATATATTTTAAGTACCATTTAAAATCCAAATATGAACTGGACAAAGACAAGGCCAAGGCTAGTAGTATCCAAGCTGGGAATGTATGGTAACCAAGCGTATGAGGAGAAGAGAATTTATGATTAAGAGTTGCAAAGGTACATAGGTAAAAGGAAATCAACTCATTAGTTATTGGACTGGATTAGTCATTTAACTTTTGGCAGGTATTGCAGTTCCATCATGGACTTTTGACTATGGACCTCAAATGCAGGGCTATGGTAAAGTAAATAAAGACCAAACTTCAGTGGCTGGCTTGATAGGACAGGCAGCTGAACCTTTCCTTTTCTTTAATGAGACCTGCTCCAGCCACAGTGCACCACAGTTCATTCTTGCTGCTGCTGCTGTGCCATGTCCCGTGTCACCTGCCAAATGCTAGAACAACAACAAGCAAACAAATATTTAGTCTTTGCCTCATTACAAATTTACAGTGTTTGGCAAAGGTTAAAATGTCTAGCCATATGCTTGTTCCATGTTAGTTGTTGTAGCTTTGCTTTGTGCTAAAAAATATTTTTATCTATCTTGAAATTGATAAGTGGGTTTAAGGGAAGGGAGGAGACAATGATCTAATGTGCCTCATAAGGGATGAACTTCTCATTTCCTGAAGGAAGGAGGAAACACAGTGAAAATTGTAAAAATGTCTTTCATTAAAGTAGAGAAGCTAATCTATTCAGGAGTCTGCTGGGCCCCAGGAGCAGGACTGAATCACAGTATTTAATATTTAGCCCTAACCTAACCACTTTTCTAATACATGCTATTGGTGCAATGCTTTCTGAAGTGGAGGCAATCTAACCATTCGGTGTCCACAGAGAGAGTACCAGAATGTTCCAGTTAGCAGCTGTATAACAACTGCTGCACCTAACAAAAAGCATCTTTTGCACCTACTTAAAAGCATATTCTGCTCCTTGATGGTGCTTGGGTATTATAGTCAACAGTGGTTTAGTCTAGACAAGGTTTTATTCTGCTGCGCCCCCCACAGGCTTCTCCCCTGGAGAGGTGCTGAGGGATACACTCATTGGAGATGTGGATCCAAGGGATCCACACAGAACTGGAAAATATGTTACAGAATCTGCAGAGGATTGATGCCTTCCTGGTGGAAAGGTGGGGTGCCTTGGGGTATTAAATCCCCTTGTACAAGCAGCTGTATGGATGTTGATGAAATCTGGAAAGTTATTCTGTTAACTACTGCCAAGTATCTGCCATAGAGTCAAGTTAATTATTCAGTATGGGTTCCATTAATTTTATTGACTGGACCGTCAGTGAGTACTCAGACTTTAGTTCATATACAGAAGCCTGAATAAAGCCACAGCTGAATCTCACCCCTCACTGAGCATAGCCCAGAATGGTTTGCTCAGATCTTTCTTGGTCTTAACTCTGCTGTATTGCAATGGAGACATGGATCTTCTTTCCTGCTTAGAGGCAAGATCTCGGTTTTCAGTTCCGTGCTCTTGATCACTTAGGTATTGAGTATCTGACATTTGTTTTCACCTTGAAATGTCTAAAACCAAAGCTAGCCTTAATTCCAAATGCCATATTCAACCACTTTAATTGGGAATTTTCAGATCTCTAAATAGCCACATCTGCTCTGAGCCCACGTTTCAGCCTCTGCGCCCACATGCCACAGGCTGGATTCTTCTGGCCAGGACATGTGCCCAGGCTGTGCGTGCAAGCTCAGCACTTCCAAGCTGAGAGAATGCTGATTGCCATGACCAAATCTCTGCTCCATTCCCTCTTGCTGTCTGAGCTATATCCTGACATCTCCTCGTATGTAATTAACTGTCTCAGCTACAGTGCTATCCAGCTGCAGGATTTTTACCCAATGACTCATTTAGCCCCCTGCCAAAAAGGCTTTGTTTTTTCCTTCTTGGTTTGTTTTGCTTTGTTTCGTTTCTGTGTAACTGACAGCCAAACCCCTTAGCCTTTCTTTAGGGATTCCCATATTCTAGGCAACTGTACCATATGCAAATCTTTCTTACAAGGAATTGTCAGGACAAAGCAACCTCAATTACACATATTTTTACTTCATGGCTATGAAAAATCAACGTCCCAGCTTCTGGTAGTCCTGATAATGCTGTGGATCATACAGCTCCTTTAGAGAGTCTCCCACTTCTCTGTCACATGCAATATCTGCACCATTGTTTAAAAATCTTCCTAGCGTAGACATTGATAATGCAAAGAGTTGGAAATAAAACACATAGCTTTACAGAGAAGCATCAAGACAGAATATTAAATTAGCAAAGGTGTGTTTAGCAGTCTTGTTTTATTTAGATTTCAGGCTTTGGTTACCTTGGAGAAACTAATTGTTTCTAAATCCCTCAAAGTGTCATGTATGCATGAACAAAGCAGGCTAAGGTGCTTCATTTTGTTCTAATTCTTTGAGTGCTGGTAAACACAAGTGAGCAGGCAGACAGGCAGTGACTTGAAGCTTGTGGTGAAAGCAGATCAGAATGATGAGGGATCCATGCCCATTGACTCCTCCATGGCATCTTTCACTAAGTACAAAACCCACAGATAAAATTTGCCCCAAATTTGTCATCTGACTCCAAACTTGTGAAATGCACAGTTACTTGAAACAGAATATATTTTAGGGCAATATATGAGTAGGTATTACACTTACTATACAAACACTTGGTATACACCTACACAATAGAAGTAACATTTAAAATCACCAGTGGCTTTAGCCATTGTCAGTAATTTGAATATATATTGCAGTCCAAGACAAATAGAGAGCTCAGAAGAAAATTATAATGGACATGACCAAATTTTTGCAGACTTGAGAGGACAGAACTTCTATTACAAATAGCATTTTTTTAACCTACAAACCCAAACATTTTAAAAAATCATGTTATGTGTCCTTGAATGTCTCTTGCATAGGAATTTGAAACAGCAAAATGAACTACACAGAAAAATGTGGTGCAGCTCTGAATGTGGAAAATGCTGTTGTGAATCAGAAGGGTGGTAGGTTCAGACATAGACTTCCTTAGTTCTTTCACATGGCTGGAAGTCATGAAACTGTTTTCATGACCAGTCATGAAGCCTTTCTCTACGGCTGAAATAGTAAAAAGTTTTTAGCTCTGAGCCCTTTACGCACATCAGGAAAGAAGATTTTTAATAGAATTAGGATTGCAGTTTTTTAAATCGTTTTTAAGGGCCGATGCAGATATTCAGAAAAAAACAGATACATTTCCACTTTACAAGATTAAACAAAATCAATTCCTCAAAGTCAGAATTTTTTTCCCTACCAAACAAAAGATAACAAATCAGGGAAAACATAGGCTCCATTATGCCCTGAGTGATTTATCATAGCATATAAATGAGTGTATTTCTGGGCACTGTAGCATATTTTCTGTTAAAGCAGAGACTAAGAAAGTATTTTAAAAGTACAGATATGTGAAATTGACACTGTTCTACTCAAGATACCTGCTCTTTCCCTGTATCAGCATCTGATCTTCTAAATTCAGTGCCTAAAAAAATATTTTCTCTTCTTTATTGCAGGCCACAGTGTACAGTCTATTTAGGATGATTTTACATGGATTGTAATTCCAGGTCTTTATTGCTAACCCTGGAGCCAGAAGGAGCTCAGACAGTCTTTTAGATTTTGTGATTAATTTTTCAAGTTTTTTAGCCAGTTAAGAGACAACCTTCTAGTTGTAATTTGAGCAGATTTTATATGGAACTTCTTAAAGACAACATCCACAAATTAAAGACAATTTTAGACAGAATATTCAAACCATTTTAAAGTCCTGCTTGATAATAAAATTATTAAGCTTTCTGGAAGGACTCTTCTAGTCTTCCATGTTTAATGTCCATGCAGAAATTTTGTCAGGACTAAAATTACAATTTTTTTTTTTTCAAATGAATATAAAATAGGCTGAAATATGCAATGCACTTATCCTTCTCTTAATGGCACTTGTTATGTTAGGAAGCTATAGAGCATATTGTAATATACACATAATTATCTCTGTAATGTTAGCAGCAATCCAGAGAGACAGAAAATGGCAAAAGGCTCGTCTTTGGAATATTGTTAGTGTCTGTACAAACCTGGTTATCCAGACTATAGTTTAGTAGAGCTAACACAGTATATATAAATATTTTCAAAATGGCTAGTAAGTCTCTATTAAGACCTTCCCAGGCTTGTCTTTCAACCAGTTCTAATGTTCAAGTCCAAAATAATTTTTAAATATTCAAATGTTCTCAGTGAAATCTGATTTTTTTTTTTTCATTCCTTAGAAGGCCTCACTTACATAGCTTCCCTGATACAGAATTGATAATTCTCCATCTTAATGAACCACAGAAATGCTTCTTACTGAGGAGATAATATTCTGGTGATAGATCTCTTCCTGATTCTTAATACTTTCTTTAGAACAACAATAAAGAAAAGCCAGGTGACTTGAATTTTTCCTTGAGCAGGTCATTTACTTCTTAATCTTCCTAAGATGAAATCAATCCAGGTAGAAAGGGATATACATAGGGTCTACACGCTATTTAGTCATGTTTAAGTTCCACTGGTGTTTAGGAACATAAGTGACTCTTAGTTTTTCACATGCCTTGTGCAGCCCACCAGAAGCAATGGTTAAGGATTGAAGATAATGATCTCTGTCCTAACTGGCAAAAATTCCCAAAGTACATATCCAGGGTTTTTTTTCCATTCTCTGAAATTCGTGGTTCCTCCTTATGTCTGACCCAAACACATCACAGTATTTCATACTTTAGACAGCCCTTTCTCCTTCCTCTCCCTTACTTCCACCTAGCTTACAGATTGGCCTGACTCCATATAAATGCAGTAGGGCATTCACTGCTACAAAAATTCATTTGGCTAATATCAACTTTGAAAGCTGAAAGCCTACTTTAAAACTAATAGAATTGAAATTTTCTCACAGCTGATCTGATTTGATCACACAGCTTAGCAGCACAGACTGTATAGCCTAATATCACAAGGGAATTTGCACTGGGTTGCCCATTTTGCAAATTACCTTTTGGGTGGTCCAGAAACGGTGTCAATTAGCTTGTTTTGATAAGGTTTTAAAAAGTGAAACTGACCTAATGTTTTCATAGCCTTGACCTAAGCATAAACAGAAATATTTCTGACAAACAAACTTTAAAGAGTGGACCAAAAATATATCATGGGCATAAGGTTCAATGGAAAACCAGAGCACAGACATACACACTAGAGAAAGAAAAGAATTCAGAAAAATTGAATGTGTTGAATACTTACCAGCTGAGCCCTGCTACAGCAGACAAGGTCAAATGCTTTTGGAGCAATAGGCTGAAATCCATTTTGTTGTTGCTAGTGTTCTGCTCATTGTTCGAGTTTTTTTACAAAATATCCAAACTTGTGAAAGAAGTCATGTGACTCCTCTATTAAATTGCATATTTATAGTGAAATGGATTGATCTGCAAACTCATAGTGATGCAGAGATGATGACCGATGCATTTTTGTTTGTTTGTTAGTTTTTCATGTTTTTCAAGACTTGCCTGGATTGTTTTGGTGCTGGCTTTTATAACTGAGAGAGCTTGCATTTTCTCAAATAATTAATGAAGTTTTACTGTAAAAGAGAAAAACAATGTCATTGCAGTAACCAAGAGAGGAAAGGAGAAAAAATATGCAAACTCTTGTCTCCATACAGCTAAAGTCTAGAGAGGAGCATTTTTTTTCAGTCATGTCAGCTCGAATTTCTTGTGAGCTTGAATTTTGAACTGTATTCCAGTGATAACTTACTATTTGAAGTTTATTTAAGCTTTTGTTTTGTTTTGTTTTTCAGCTTTACATTACAGCTAAAGCAGAAGGATGATGAGGGCACTGTTTTATTGCCTCTGCACTCCTTCATATTTTTACTTTCACTCCCTTTAAGTATCAAAGAGTTATGTTGTCTTGGTATAAGGCATGCAAACGTTTTCGCCAATAGTAATTAGGAGTAACAATGGACTCATCTAGGCACTTCTGACCACCTGACTCAAAGCCCGAGGTGCCCAGGATTTAGCTCACAGCATGAAACCAAAGCAAGATTGGAATTGAACCCCAGCGGGCCTTTAGGGAAATAACACCTCTGTTTGGAAGGTTAAAGGCAGACCAAAAAAGTGGAAGAAGGACGAACAGATCTGCCATTTCGGGGAGGGACACATTGCTTCATTTGTTCCAAGGACGGCAGACAGGATGCTCTGGGTTTTGGCTGTCCTGTGGTCTGAAATCTGATTGGCAGCAGCAGGTCATGGGGAGGAGCAGTTCAGTCCTTCTGGAGCACAGTCTGCTGATTTCACTTTATTCATAGGAACCACGTTTACACACTCCAGGATGACTCTGCAGCAAGAACCACTACACGGATGATGAGAGAGATCAGGATATTCCCATGGAAAGGACACATGTCTGAGGTCACCTAAGGCACTAAAGTCAGTCTGAGTTCATTTGCTAGGGTTTTCACTTACACCTTGGAAAGTTCAGCAGATAAAGTCAGAAGGGAACAAAGAGATTTTTTAAAACAATAGTCCCTCTCTTCTTCACTCACTGACAATAGAAGTAGGCATTATTCTACTCTTCCCCTGCAGGGAATTGTACAGTAGAGAGAAAAACTGGACTGAGATTTGATTCCAGTGCTAAATATTTTCTGAGGGATCTTCAGGAACTGATATAGCTGTGAAAATATACTATCTACCTATTTAACTTTTTCCTTCTGTTCCTTGACAAGCTTACCTGGCTAATAAGACCTCAGTTCACCATCATCACCCACCCTATTTTCACCTGATTCTGCCTTTGCTTTATCTAATTTTTTTTTCCTTTTATACCCACCACTGCTCTAGCTCACATTTGATATACTAAGATACAGCAAATAAACTCTAGCCAAATCCTCCAGTGGATAAAAATGGGAACGATTAAAAAAAATAATATTGAAACAATGGATTTGCAAATCATCTTGTGGGTTGTGCATTTCTACTCTTCCCTGAGCCTGTTTGTTTCCATTACAGGACCTTTCAAGAGAAGACTTTCTCTTACCCTCTACTGACATAATGGGCCCTAATGACCACTGGAACCTCCAAGGACCATTGCATAGCAAAAAATAAGCAAAACAATAATGCATAAAAGAGAAGAATATGTCTATCAGAGAGAAGGATTTAGTTCTTCTATCACCATTGCATAAATTTAATCAGATTTGACAAAAATACTTCATTTGAGTTTTCATTGCCAAGGAAGCTTTTGTAGATAATATTGACCCAGACAAAACAATTGCAGAATTGTCTAAACTATAAATATTCCTGTTTCTTTCTTTAACCTTGGCTTGCATTTCTTTTTCATTGACTTAAGTAATACTATTTCATTCTGAAAGGTTCAAGGGGAGTGAATAAAAAAATTAGTAAACAAAACAAATATAAGATAGATAAATAACAGAGACCCACTGTGGTTTATCTAACCCTCACTAGTCATGAGAAAAGAGTTCTAGGGTCTTACAAGGGTTATAGCCTTTGGATAGATTTCCAAAGATTATGAAGTTTGAGACTATAGACTTAAGATGAATTAATAAATAGCAGTGTACAATCCCGTCACAGTATGATGTGTCTGTGTGTTTATGAAGCAACTTGGGAGGTTAATGAGGAGAAGTGCATACTACAGATTCTCCACTTAATTTTAATCTGTTTGAGACATGAAGATAATGAAAAAAAAGCTCTTCTCATGTCCTGATAAATGGTAGCAGAGAATTTTAAAGGAAGAGAACTTATTGCTCCAGGGTGCCTCAGAAACCCAGACATCCCACTCGTTTTTATCCAGTGCTGAAGACTAAGTTATAAGATGTATCTTCAGATGGTAGCCATTCCTTCCCTTTCCACAAAGTTTATTGAAGCACTTAGGCAGTGTTTGCTCCAGCTGTCAGTTGTCAGGGCATCCTTTTGCCAAAAACTCTCAATCTATCTAGCTATACAAATCTTAACTGTTCTTGGAAGCAAGTCTGATTTCATGACCAATCTCTCCAAGAGCTGACTTCTGCACTAGTGCACAAGAGGATACCTCAGGTCAAACACTGGAATCAGCAAGGTAATTTTTCATAAAAAAAGGAGACCTAGACTAAAGAGTATGGTAAATCAGACTAAGGAACTCTGGCAAAGAGAAACATTTTCCTGTCTGCAAATTAGGGAGTGCAGCTCAAACTGGGTTTGTGACCTCAAAAGTCACAAAAGAAAAATTCATTTTTTTCTACCACATCTGTTGCTGATGTGTTATTACATGCCTTTTTAGAAACCAAATTAACCCATGCAGAATTCAGAACAAACTATACTAATTTCAATAGTTTCATATCACAGATATGAATAGTTTCATATCACAGCCTACTGTCAAAAAAACCCTGGGTTAAATTCATCAGAACAAGCAATAGGTAGTGTCTGAAAGAAATAATCAAGCTGACATATGTGAGATGGAGAGCAACTCCCATGTGGTGTGGGACTAACAGTAACCAGCTGAATCTGTCAGCATTGTTATACAGGTGCAAAAAAACACCAGTCAAACAAACCCAAACAAATCATGTGTGCATATTCAAATAAGAATCCAGACTGCAAAATAAATTAAGTTGTTCTGCTTTCTGCTGCACTGTGCAGACACTGATTAATGGAGGGCTATGTAAGGAGTAGGCCTCTATACTTCAAGAAAGATACGAACTAACTGGAGACAGTTGAAAATTGATCCACTGCCCAGAAAATTTGAGTTAAAAGGAAAGATTAAACAAACCGAGATTGGCAGAAAACAGGAGAAGACATGAAAGTCCTAAATTGCTACTCAGAGTTTGTTAAAAGAAAGTCTTTTACCCAGTTTCACAGCAGTAAATATCTACTATCTAATGGTAAATACAATCAGAGTTAGTTCTGTCTTGTGTATGACAAGACCTGTTTTTCTACCCAAACATGGATCTGAAATGACCACTTAATTCTTCTCCATTACTCAATTATGATTTATGTGCTTATACAATAATGAGAAAATCTATTTAATGTTTCATTCTAATTGTAAATTCTTCTGTCCCTTTGTTTCTTTTTCAATGTCTGAACTTCAATCCATATTATATTCATTTAAATACTATAAAATTGCACTACTTGTTTGTGATGTTTTCTATGACAATATGGGCATGTCCTGTCATGTTCATCAATGTGTTAAACACTTGAAAATTCATCCATTGACTTGAAAAAGGTCAAAAAAAATCATGCGTGCCCATGCATCTATGTCTTTTGCCAGCACGTATAGTTGATTTCCACTTTCCATTCAAACTAGTTCTATTTAAAAAAATAAAGATCTGTGCCCTTTATCTGCACCTTTGGTTTTGGGCATCTAATAAAATATGTAAAATATTTCCTGGTTACTATTATCCAGTTATTTCTAAATATCAAACAGCAGGTATTCAATGACGCTTTTCCCACAGGTTTTTCAGTCCCTACAACCCCAATCCCACCCCTACCTCCAGAGCTCTTTGGCTACAGGCTCATACTCTGAGGCCAGGCTATTTTTCAGGCAGTGCTCGTATTAAGCACTTTTCTTGTCCCACAGAAACTATAAATGATGCTGAAACACCTTGTTAAACCATAAGTATCATTGGTAGGTAGGAACCATCTCACCTAAATTAGGCATCGCAGAACTGTCCTAAGCCACAATTTTATAGAATCATATATTTAATATGTATGGATTTAACTGTATAAATATATATGGCTACAAAACTAACTGTATTTTGCACACTTATTACAAAGACTATTTGCACTCCTGAGAACACAGTGAAACCGCTGACCTGCAGCTGCACCTGGTTGCTGTTGAACCCTTGGTTCATACACAACCCTTGCACAACCCTTTCAGCAGGTGTGATGGAATACAGAATGGTTCCTCCATTCATCCAAACAGAACAGCAGGGCTGAGGTTTCATTTCTGAGAGTACATCCACCCGTAAGAGCTGAGGCGAGTATCATGAAAATGGGGAAACAATTTTTATGACATTTAAAAAAAAACACTGATGTTTCTCCATTACAGAATTTCTTGAAAGAAAATTATTAAGCCTCCTCCACCAGCACAGCCTGTGTCAACATCATAACTTGTCTGAGAAAGCCAAAGGTCATTTCCAGTCAGATGCCAGCAAAGCTGAAGCTACATTGCAACACAGCATGTCCTATTTAATTCCCTAGTGAAAAAGGAGCAGAAATTCATGCAGTGGGATGGCTGTTGTCCTGCTGGAAGGCAAAGCTTTGTATTGAAAAAGCACAGAAGGGAAAATAGCTCTAGGGAACAGATACAAATTCTGGCTCAAATTCCTGTGTGGGATTATGCATTTGATTTTCTGGTTTCTGAAAAAGTGAGCATAAACGCAACTGTAACTTGTCTGTATGGCTGGCAGAAACCTTTCACACAGTCGTTGCATCTCTGAACCACCTGGTTTGGCAGGCCTGCCAAAAAGACCACCAAACCTGGCATGAACCACAGACTACTTCAAGTTTTACAAAAGTCAGTCTGTCAAGTCTTTTAGAGCAGAGAAGTTCAAAATAACATTTGGGTGCGTCTGAATAACAATTTTTCAGGGCCCTGTGTGGCCTGCTTCTCTCCCTCCTCCCTCTGTCCTAGGGGTCTAGCTGGAGGCAGGCTGGGCTCTTGTACCATTTAAAATCACTATGCTGTCAGAAAGTCAGTAGTCAAAGATTTGGACCACAAACATTAGGACTACAAGATAACCATGAGTTTTGTAATACGGGGCTTAGCTTTCAAAGAGTCTCACTTTTCTGAATAAATCTAGCCTAACAGATTTTAAGGAGAGTAGCATTAAAAAAACCCATGTCCTTTCCATCAAGTTGCACAATACCCTAGCTACCAGTAAAAATGAAAATAATATATTGTACACACTCTCATTGGTTATGAGATTTAAAACGCTCATAGTAATCCCATTGCCATAGTCCTGGAATCAGTAAACATTTGTTGTGGGTTAGAAAGAACCCAAAACAATGAATGTCAATATACATTCAGAAAGAAAAACCACCTCAAAGGATTCTTGCAGGCAAAATTGCCTCATTTTTTTTTTACAAACTTCAGGACTAGGATTTCTGAAACTTTTTTAGTCTGCTTTTTGAGTGAGAACACATCCCATCCTTCCTGCAGGACTTTTTCAAGACCTCATCATCTTATGCTTGTACATAATGGACCTCTTTAACTGTGGCAATAGGTGGTCTAATGAAATATTACCATACCATTTCTTCAAGGACTCCTTTGGCTTCTTGTGTCATTTATCCTTCTCAGAATCACAGTGTTTACTTTGGACCCTTTTGCTGGAATTGCTCCTTGGTGCCTGACTGATTTGATGAATCACTGCGCCGCCACTGCCCCTTGACCCTGTTCAAGAGCAGGAATGTTTCTCCAAGGCTGGCAGCCTCTGCTCACTCCAGGCGCTGCTCCAGGTCTGCGAGGAGGAGCAGCTCTTTCATGACACATAGTCTGCTTGGAGGAGTCCTGTTGACATCACCAGAACTGGCTTCCCTTGCACACTGGTGGTAGGAGATGCAATTCAAGGAGATGTGAAAGAAACAGGAGGATGGGGGAAAGAATGGTCTTCTGCAAGTCACAGATCACATATTTTGTTTCTTAACCAGAGTCAGAAACAGATTGCTTCGAAGTGACACTAGGGATTTGAGGCTGTTGGCCTGAGTGCAGCTGGGACTCCAGCTGAGCTTCTGTTGTTTGTTTAGGAACAATTGTTCTCAGTCAGGAACTCCAGAAAGCAGCGTGTGTTTGGAGAGGCAGGATGATGCTGCCATTGCTGTGAAGTACCGTGTATTCTCATGTCCCCACTCTGACTGCAGTGAGAGCTGAAAGCTCTCAGCACTTTGTTGGCAGGGATCATCACCTCGTGATTAGGTCCATGGACAATTAAGGCTTTCAGATATTCCCACATAGAAGTGATGAAGAGTTGCAAACATGAGGTTCTGATTCTCACTACTGTTATGAAGTGTGACTGCTGAAACATTTATTTCCAATTCGAGTATTTGTCCATATGTGTACTCCCCTATTGGTATGTACACGAAGTATGGGGTTGCAATTTGAAATCTTTGGCCAGCAGGATCTGCTGGGGACATTCCTACCTCTTCTGTGTCCACCTGCTGTGATGCCAAAACTCTAAAGGGCAGTTCATGTATAACAGCACAGTTTCTTCTCAGCATTCATGTTCTCCCAGGATAATCATTGGTACTATAATCAACAGGTGCAGTAGCATTAGTTTAAGGATGCTAATTAGATAGCTGTTCCCTGAAAGTTCTTTAATCAGATTTAGTTTGTAGTCAGAAATCAAATGAGATTCTTTCTTTGGGATAAGCTGTTCCACACTGGGATTGCTGAATTGAAACAATGCCCATCTTTTAAGACAGAATTCTTTCTTGCTTAAAGAAAGTACCTTTTTACCAAGAAGAATCTCAGAAACTGCTAGAAGTATTTAAAGAGACCTAGTCAGCATCTGTAACCATGTCCCTACCTAATTATCCATGTGGACATTGGAATAACTGCTAAGGTTCCTTTACAGACAGCAGTGGCTTTAAGTTCATTAATAGAATGGAAATCAACATTATATACTTTCACTTCTTTACTCTATGCCCGTGCTGGTTCAGAAAGGAACTCACAGCACTGAGTAGAATAACAGCAGCAAAGGATATCCCAATCTTGAAAGAACAAATCAGTCCTGCTTTCAGAGGGGCGAACCATTCCTCCAGTACACCCATAGCAGGGGACAACTGATACAGACAAGCAGAAAAGCAACCAACTGTCCAAACAGAAAGTAGGTTGCACAAAATTTGGGCATGAGAGGAGACCACAAAATAAACTTCTGAAAAAATTATAATTC
>WEKY01017115.1:6657-17978 GCA_013390045.1 Picathartes gymnocephalus | reverse complement strand
TTTCAAGTTAATATGAATGATGAAGTAATCCCTGAAAGGAAAAGTAAAGGGACTAAAAGTACCTAAAGCTATTATTACAGATAGATGGACATGTTTCAAGTGTGCTGCTTCACATTTCTGCCTGTATTTAGAGGTCACCAGGTCATGAGTAGTTCTAGCTCAGAAAAAATAAGGACTAGCTCAGATCAGCCTTACTGTACAACTGTACAGTAAGGATATGACCTTTACAGTCATATCCTGCATAGCGTCATATGCAAAGACAGCAGACCCCGAAGAGCATGACACCTTCTTCACAAAGAATCCGTGAACTGAGCTTTCCTAGAGAACCGGGATGAGACAAAATACTTTTTTCATCTAGTTTTTTTTAACTTTGCAATTGGAGATTGTTGTTTCCTCGACAAAATCCTACCTGTAGAAGGTTTTCTAGTGCTACTACACTATGAAGAACAAATAACATTTTAACTGCTAGCATGATATTCAGACTTAGGCTAGTGGAATACTATTGCACAGTGCAATGACAATTTAACTAGTGTTTTACGAAGCACTCTTAGAAGATCAATAGTGCTGACAGAAGCAGTTCCTGGAGAATATTTCATGTTGGTGTGTTACAATACTGCAATGGCTCTACTTTCAGTAAAACAGTCTTGCAGGAACGTGTATTTTGGTTACTGCTCAGGCTACTGTTTGGCATTGGAGAAATAGAAATGTATCCAGAGATCTCTGAAAGACAGGCTTGCACTGTAATTTAGTGCCGGACTTTTTAAAGTGCAGGATGCCATTTCGCACTTGTACTTACATTTTAAAAGTCAAAAGACTTTGCAGAATGAGTAAAAATAAAGTAAAATCCACATCCAGTGAGCATAAACACAAGAAGTTTTTCTTTCCTAGGGAGACAAGTCTCAGTCTTTACTTGAACTGGTCAGAAAGGCAGTTTCAGACAAAGATTTTTAAAGGCCAGTAGTAGCCTTAGATCTTCTATTCTGACTTTGAGTACAAGCAAGCAATAGTAATGTATGCACACATAGAGACACAAACACAACCTAAACTTTCATATATTACTTCAAACATTTTCCAAACATGAATGGCTATAACAAATAACAAGAAATATTATCTACATACCCAGAATATCTATAAAATGTGTGTAGTATTTCCTTACTTCTCCCTTACACGTAAGTTCACTGTTCTTATACACATGCTTATATCCGACAAAACTTTCCAGAATATCTGTGTCTGAAATATACATATGTATATATTTGCTAATTTATTCACACTTTCCTGGACCTCAAAATCTTGGTTATTCCCCTCTTATTTATGAAAGTAAGGCAAGAATCTTGTGCTTCATTCTAAAAATCCCGATTAATTCTCAAAGACCGTTTCTCTCCAGAGTCGAGACCCCTCCCAACAACCTTCACTCTAGCTATTCCAAGAGTGCTACCTCAAGGACTTACACTCTTGCTCAGAGTTGGTATTGGCTGGTACTGGCCCTGATGTTTAATCCACACCTGTTCTACCAAACCAGTCAGGTTTTAGGAACTAGCAGGATGAAGCAGAATAAGGGTTTTATTTTTCCTTCATTCTCCTATAGTTTTTTGAAATATCAATTCCTTATAGTTGTTTTAAGGGTCAGTGGAGATATTTTTTCCTTTGATTTTTAGCAGTGACCTCAACAAATCTGAAATTTCTGCCTACTTGTAAAAGTAGATACCGATGCTGACATATCTTAAGAAAGAATGGTACAGCCATGCACAAACAATACAGTCTTCTGGTAGCTCCAGTCTCAAAATTTGGAACATGGGAAGGCCTGATAAGGCCAATCAAAAGCACCATGAGGTCAGCAAAACACAGAAACACGTGGTCCAGAGAGGTTGTAGGGTGACCCATACTGGAAATGTTTAAGACTTAACCAGATAAGCCTCATCAATTAGACCTCAAGTTTCTTCCCTGTGTCCATATGACACAGGCTGTGTGTCATATGGACTGTACAATCTATGTATTTTGTCCTTTGCCACAAACTATTAAACCATTGGGAGAATTCTTTTTTTTCTTCTTTCAGTGAGAAAAGAGATTGAGATCAATCATACCAGAGTATCTGACAAAAACAGGGAAAGTTTTAGCACAATGGCACATTCATAGCCACATTATGCAATTAACTACAATGTAGTAGCTGCTGTGGAGGATTATTTTTCTTATTGCAATATGATAAAAGTTTACTCTATGGGATGTAGTCCCAAATCTAGGAATTTAATGTAAAATGCCCTTAAATGTAATACTGTTTTGAAATTTCAAGTTCGTTTTTTTTTCTTTTTTTTTTTCTGTGTTCTTGTTTTTGTTTGTGGGGTTTTAATTTGGGTTTGTTTTCTTTTTTTCTTTGACTTTATATAATATTTAGGGCTTAAAAAGAATCAAAAACTACTTCCTAACAAAACCATAGGAAGTGACAGTTTTTATTTGCAAATTAAAATGACAAAGTTGTAAACTTTTGTAACTCAGAATTATGTACGTGCTAATTTGTTGTGGGAATTGTTGTTGAAATCAAATGTGGGAGATGAGGATAGCTTGCCACCATGATGATTTAAAAATACAATACCTTTTGTTTCCCACTTAAATAGCCCAAGTGGGAGAGGGCGGCAGCACTGCTTCCTCCAAACCACTTATCCATAAAGTGCTGAGTTTACAGACATTTTAAAATGCTACCATGTGAATAATATTCCTGTGTGCATATTCTTAGTTTATGGGCACTTGCCATATGGTGTTCCTGCAGTTCAGCCTTTTTTTTTTTAAAATAAAACATACAGTGCATGTGCTCGTGTCAGCCTCTCCCCACAGAATTCTGCTCATAATTAATCTCTCAGTTCATGTAATCACATCCTCTGTATATTCTCCTAGTGAAGGAAGTGAGTTCTCAGGGGTGTAACATCTTAGGCTTTACTTTTCTCTGTCCATGTTCAAGAATGCTAATGTGATTCTCTGAATTCTTAGCAAAGAAACTAAGGATTTACAGTAGTCCTTCTCTCTCCACTGAGGAGTTTTTCTTCCTTAAGGCTTTGAAGAGCTGACCTTGCAAAGAATTGTTTTATTTTAATGCACCCCCTTTAGAAGAGAGCTTACCTGTTTCCTCAGCCTGATGCAGATACTGTTAAAAGGAGTTTCCATGGATAATGACATCAATATGAAATGAAAGACTGCTGGCCTCCTTTCTGACCCACAGGAGTTTCTCACTGTTGCTATGGCAAAGCTCACAGATGTCGCTGGTATTGCTTTGCATAATCAGATTTAAAACCTACAGTCTGGGCAAATATATTCTTTAGGGATCGGTAAATACTTCGGTAGAACAAGTAAAAAGTTGTGATTGATAACAGTCCCAGAAGTTTTCTCAAACTTTGGGATAACTTGTAAAATGAATGGATTATTTTACTAAATATACTTTTCTGTGTGTCTCTCTCAGAGCTGGAAGTCGAATGTTCAAAAGAGAATGAATCTCAGCACCTTCTGAAGTTCTCTTATAGTAATTACCAATGAATTCATAAAGAAACATCATAAATTTATACCAGCTACCCCACATATATATATATAAGTAATCCTCCAGATATAAACCAGAAAATAACTACATTTTGAAATTTCCTCATTGTGGTCCTGGATCAAAGACCAGGTAAAAGGAAGGACCTCGGCTCATCTAAGCAGTATGAGAACCTGTTTGCAAAGGTTAGATATTAAGTTGCAAGTTAGATATTACTGATAAAAGGATACAAGTATTTTAACAACCTAGTATCAAGTACTCACTTTTTGTTATATAGCCTTTATTTTATTCATTTTATTATTTGAGCATGAAGGTTCCCAGAAATGTTCCTGCATTTAATAAAATGTTTTCTTTATAAAAATTAAACACTTTTCCCACTTTTTCCTACACATGCCCAAAAATTAAAACAACCTATTCCCCTTGAGATCACAAACATTTGAAGTGGCATGGATGAGAATTCTCCAGCAGCTACGATTTACTGCATGTGTCTCAACACTTGGAAATGGCTATAGGATGTTCTGCCAAAATGAAGAAATTGAAAATTGGTAGAAGAAATAACTGGAAGGGAATACTAGTCAAAGAAAGGGTCTGACCTCCCCAGTGAGGCATTATTTTATCATTTTATGTCACCTTGATTAGCCTGTTTGCTTGAATCTTCTGTGTGTGTTTTATTGGTTTATTTCCCATCCTGGTCAAAAAGGGCATATTTATTGTTTAGTAAGCAGAATTAGGCTGGCTGCAGCTTACATAGTCAATAGCAGTCAAACACTAAGGTCAGTGTCTATCACATCTTGGAAGAACTGGGGTTAGACAAGATGAAATTATCATTCAATTTTGGTTTTATGGCTTTGATAGAAAGCCACAGAGTCCCTGACCCCTGCTGCCACTCATGTCTTGCCCTAATAGCAATTTATGACCTTTGGCACTCAATTAAAACAGGAAATAAGGCAAAGAAGGGGTCAGTATGCATGTTTGGCCAATCTGAGCTTTTGGAACAAAAGGTCCTAATAGGCTTTCAAAGAAGGAGGAAGGGGGTAAGAGTGGAGGGCAGGAGGGACAGATAAAAGTGGGGAGGAGAAGGGAAAATAAAGCAGGAAGGGAAGAGAGGGTAAAGGGACAGGAGAAAGAAAAAAAAGCCTTTCCGCATTTGTATTTTGGGTGACCTTAAGTGTGTTAAAGAACCCTGCTGCATGGCAATTTACACACACACTCTTTCTCTCTACTAAAAGCACAGGTCTGTCCTCCTGGCTGCCTGAGTGGGACAAGGTCGATGCATTTGGTTTTAGAATGTAATAAACAGCCCTTTTCTTTGGATTTGCAGCAACAACACATGATAGTCAAGACTTACTGTAGACAGACTGAATAATGTGCCAGCAAATTTAAGCCAGGGTTCTCTATTACCTCACTCAAAACTAAGGAAAAATGCCTTCTAAAATTTGGAAAGATTGCAGATTTCTGTTCATTCTGTTCTTGGAATTCGCATCAGAGCTTTGCAAAGGCATCCAGAAAGGATGATGCAATGCATTTTGCACAGGGGCCCACTACTGCTTTACTGCCATCAGTTTGACATCTTTAGTGAGGACACAGACAGTGGGATCAACAGCACCTCAGCATGCTTGCTGAGCACCAAACTGAGTGGTGCAGTTGACACACTGCAGAGGAGAAATGTCATCCAGAGGGACTTGGACAGGCTCGACAGGGGTGCCTGTGAAAATATGAGGTTCAGCAAGGTCAAGTGCAAGGTGCTGTACCTGGGTTGGGGTAATTCCAAGCACAATCACAAAGAATGGATCCAGCTGGAGAACGGATCAAGAGAAGCCCCATCAAGAAGGAGGTGCTGGTGGACGAGAAACTGAACCAGCCATGTGCACTCACAGCCCAGAAAGCCAACCTTATCCTGGGCTCCATCAAAAGAAGTGCGGTCAACAGGGCAAGGGAGGTGATTATCCCCCTCTACTCNGGGCAAGGGAGGTGATTATCCCCCTCTACTCCTCTTGCATGAGACCTCACCTGGAGTGCTGCACTCAGTGTATGATGGATGTGGTCTTGTTGGAGTGAGTCCAGAGGAGGGCCATGAAGGTGGTCAGAGGGCTGGAGCACTTCTCCTATGAAGACAAGCTGAGAGAACTGGGGCTGTTCAGTCAGGAGAAGAAAAGGGTCCAGGAAGATCACACTGCAGCCTTTCAGTACCTGAAGGGGATGTACAGGAAAGATGGAGAGGGACATTCCACAAGGACATGTAGTGATAGAACAAGGAGGAATGGCTTTAAACTGAGATGGGACAAGTTTAGATGAGGGTGGTGAGGCACTGGAACAGGAATCTCATAGTACCTATCGATGCCCCATCCTTGGAAATGTTCAAGGCCAGGCAGGATGGGGCTTTAAGAAACCTGGTCTAATGGAAGGTATTCCTGTCCATGGCAGGGGGCTTGAAGCTAGATGATTTTGAAGACCCCCTTCTACCCCAAACCCTTTAAGGATTCTATGATTTTCCGATAAACAAAAACTACATCTGTGGCTGCATAATTAAAGAAAATAAACAGGAATATCAGATGTGTGTTGATTGGCAATAAAAATTGATAATGACTTGATTCAGAGATTAAGTTAGGAGATTCCATACATTCATGTTAGAATCCAAGCTCACATTTAAATACTATCCCAGCTCTTGGTGAATGAAAGTGTCAGGGTTTTGCGTGTTTTGCAAAAAACAAACAAACAAACAAACAAACAAAAAACAAACAAACAAAATTAACCCCCCCCCCAAAAAAACCCCCAAAACCAACAACTCCGCCCAAACCAAACCAAAACAACCCCCCCCCAAAACCCACAAAACAAAACAAAAAAACCCTCTAAGCCTAAGCTGCTATTTTTAAAAAATATTTTTCTTTGACAGCACAGAGGTTAAAATATTTAACCAAATGTGCACAGTCAGTACATAGGGTTACAGAAATCAAGGGGACCCATTTCAATGACTTTTTGTCATTCATTTTCTTAGCTACATCTCTTTCAGCAAATCTATTGAGGGATCCTTAGCAAGGAAATAGGATCAGAAGTTCGAGTAACTTGAGGTAACTTCCAGAAGTCAGCAGAAATTATGTTTCAGCCAGCTCAGTTTAAGGTTTAATGGTCTGTATTTTCTGTTAATTCCCTTCTCATAATCACTCTTTTTATTCATTTTGTTCTTTCTTTCTTTCCCATTCTCCCAAGAAAGATAAAGACAGACTCTCTAGCTCCTAGTATTCCCTTTTTCTGGTTGATAGCAAATTATTAGAAATGTTCTGGTTTTGGTTGTAACCACTGCTATCCAAAACAGATGACAGGAGCAAAATGTAGTTCTGACTAAATCAGCTAACAACAACTCATAAATATATTTAGTTTGACAGAAATACTTCCTTAGCCTTTGGAAACATGTGGAATGGGCTTCTGAGTTTCATATCAGGAAAAAACGTTCTCCTCACTTTCAGCTGAAGTAGCAAGGTCTCCTTTGCAATGAGTTTGTATTGGTTGATGTGCTGGTTTTGGCTGGGGTAGAGTAAATTTTCTTCACAGATATCAGTGTGAGGCTGTGTTTTGGATTTGCACTGAACACAGGAGATGTTTCTGTTATTGCTGAACAGAACTTACACAGAGCCAAGGCCTTTTCTGCTTTTCCCATTGCCACTGTGGCAAGAGGGATGAGGTAACTGAGAGGAGACATAGCTGTAACAGCTGACTCCAGTTGACCAAAGGGATATTCCAGATCATATGGCATCATACTCTGTACATAAAGTGGAGGGAAGAAGGAGGAAATTTTGAAGTGATCATATTTGTCTTCCTGAGTCACTCTTAAAGGTGGTGAGGCCCTGTTCTGCTGGAGATGGCTGAACACCTGCCTGCCCATGGTAAGCACTGAATGAATTCCTTATTTTGCTTTGTTTGTGTGCACTGCTTTTGGTGTCCTTATTAAACAGTCTTTATCTCAACCCATGAGTTTTTCTGGCTTTTACACTTCTGATTCTCTCCCTGATCCTGTTAGTGGAGGAGTGTGCAAGTGGCTTGGCTGCTAGCTGGGGTGAAATCACAACTGCTGCAAGACTAGGAAGAAATAAGGAAGAGAAGCCCACTGACTGCTATGTATTTTGAAGACCCCAAGAAGATAATCCCTTTGGTTTTCAACATGAAGCAGTTTAATTAACATTGGTAAATAGAGGATTTTCTGCATGTGAATGTAAAACCATAGTCATTGTAAACCACTCTAATTCTAATAATCTGAGTTACCATGTTTTTTTGTCTTACATTACAATATGAACATATCTACAGATTCCTGTCTCTAGCTAGATGTGAGAATCTTCCAAGTAAGCTTTTAAGTATGTGTGTTTTTCCTGTAGCTAAAAACTTTTTAAGCAATCTCTCCCTTGTCTCCTAGCTCGCCATTTCCTCAAAAGTCAAGAGGCATGATCTATTCCACTAGTTTAGACAAAAAGTTTTCTTTTACATGTTTGTTTGTGAGTTTTTAAACTTTTTTTTTCATGGTTTTATTAAGCATTAGTAAATCTGAGTTGGTTAGCAGCAGTAAATAATGCATCTGTCTATTCAACCAAGTACACAACATCTTCCAGATTTGAAGACCATTTGAAAATTATTTCTTAGAGACCTTTTATAGTGGTTCTCAAACCTTTCTCTGCTTTCTTATTCTATGACTGACTTCAAGCATACTAAGGTCCATGAAATCCTTTCCACTGACTTCTTACAACTTTAACTGGGCTGCGAGTGGAAATAGCTTCATTTTGCAAGGAGGAATGTGATTATTTTGAGAAACCTTGCACTGAATAATACTGGGAAGTATTGCATTTTGTCTAAAGGACGGGCTTGCTTTGACTTTCCCTTACTTATTGCAGCTACAGTTAAAATGATACATCCATTCTGTGTTCGAGTGAAAATAGAAGTTCAAACTAGAAATACTATCTGACTCGATTCTAATATTCTTATTCTAATGCCATTGCAGGCCTTATTAACAGTCCCCTTTGCAGCTAGTAAAAAGGAGAGGGATTTTATCTATTAATCTTATGTAAAGCATGATCCCAATGTTCTTTTAATGATGTATTAGATCATGCATCATGACAGCCAACTGTCAGTCCAATGATCTATTGATGTAATAAATCATAATATGGCACACTGATAAAGTATTACTCAAATAAGAGTGATATGCATGTGAAAAGCAGGACTGCAAAAATTCAGACCAAAAAAGAAAAACACTAAAGCAACACAAAACTGTGGCCTGGACCTGGATTCTGTACCATCAGAAAAATGGAAGAAAGAAACTGCAATCAACTGTTGGCTTAAATACAATAAATCAAAATTTACCTCCAAACAGGATCAGGTTTTGAATGTCCTCTGAGCTACAATTTCTGGTATCAAAAGAATGACTCATGGAATCCTACTTCACACAGCTCAAAAGCGAAATCCCAAGACACCAGTTCAAAGTCTACAAGAGGTACTTATCTGAAATTATTTTCAGAAATAAAAACATGAAAGAGAACAGAAGAAAAAGTTCTGACATGCTGAAGCATTTTGGTTTGACCCTTTTAGGCAAAACACTTTGATATTTTATGTTTTGAGTTATGCATTGAATGTTGGAACACAATATGAGACCTTCAACCTCCATAAGGATTTTTCTGTGTATGAAACGAAAATATTTTTTTATTGTTTTAAAGAGAAAACTTTTGCAGTCGATGATTTTCATGATGACTTTTGCTTCAATATCCTTTGTAAACTTAAGAAGTGAAGTAGAAATTTTACCATATGAGTCTAACCTCAGATGATCGAAGATCATTTTCTCTGGTCAGTATTGAGCAGAGCAAACCTTTATATGCAAGCAGAGAGATGGATGGATGGATGGATGGATGGATGGATGGATATCTATCACAAATACAGCTATCAGAGAATTTTCCATAAAATTAGTCTATTTTCTCTGCAAGTACTGCAGCTTACACAGCAAATAAGGTGTCTATTCCACTTTCAACAACATAGCCCAACACTGCCAGCAGATCAAACCAGCTGCTAAGTTGCTGAGAGCTACTGGTTGCAGTTTACATTGACTGCCTCATTGTGCCAACAGTTTCCTCATAAAGCCTTGCAAAGTTCTATGACCTTGAAAATCTACAATTAACAACTTTGTTAAAGACATGTACAAAATCAGCTAATGTTACTAAAAGAAATTATAGACTTTGGTAATTTTTTCTGGATTTCTGTTAATATATGAAACTTTATACAGATGTTAATTACATCTTAGCAGTAAGAAATATTTCCACTTTTAGCGGTTTCATTTTTAAGATACAGTTATAAAGAAATGTTCCATTGATCTCAATTCTTTACCAGCAGCTAATTCAGTTATTTACAATTATCTGAGTTATTTATAATTGTCTATGTGACATGGCCAAGCTAGTTTCAAAAGACCATTCCACAAAGGCAAGCTGCTGTGAGCAGCCATGTCTCTCCTTCTGCTATGAATGACAGGCAGGCAGAGGGTTATTACGAAATTCAGACGAAGCAGTTGTGATGCGATGTTCACCTGCAATCTGTGAACAGGTTTAAATCAGCACCTGGCAGGAAAATTGGAAGAAGTTAAAATTGTCAAGAAAAAGCCCCAAGATTAGGTCTTCAACACCGTCAAATATGTGAATGACTTGCTGGGTCACCAAACGTGTAAGCTGTAATGTTTGTAGAAGTAAAATCTTTTTTACCAAATGACCCACAAAATAATACACTAAGAATTCAAATGAAGAGCATCTCTTTGTATTAACAAGACTTCACTTAAGAGATGGAAGTGACATTTCCATCCATTATAGCACATTTTCTCTAGGTCAGTCAGATTTCCATTTAAACCCTGCAAACTCATGCTTCCAGATTGTTCAGAAAGGTAACAGCTTTTCTTCCTCCATGAGTATTACCCTCTTCAGAAATTATTTCAGCTCACTGGGTGTGAGTTATCAACCATAATGACACGGCAAGAAACTATCATGACGAGGACAATAATTTACCCCAACTTTGTATTTTCTGCCTTTTTTGTATCTCTGTTTGAACAGCTTACATATACATGAGAGTCCCCTATAGGCATTTAGCATCCTGTCATAAACAAAAGGCTGCCTGTTTTTGCCATGCTAAGGATATGAGAACAATTAAAATTATGTTTGGTAAACTTCTGATGAGAGGAGTTTCTTTTAGTTTCACCTGCATGGGGAAGTAACAAACGAGTGGCGGCTACTGTTATGATTTAAACCCAAAGGAGGAAAGTAAACTAAGTCCCTGTATGTAAACCAGAAAGAACTTTAAAGGTTCAAAATATTCCCAAAAACGAGATTAAAACTAAATGAGATTAAATGTTGGTGCCAAAAAAAAAATTGATATATTTTATTTAATAGTAAGAGAAGAAAAGAGAAAGAAAGAGAAAAGTAGAGACAAGTTTAGAAAAGGCCAAGGTTACTTTAAAAAGCATAGGATAGGTCAGCACCACACTATGCTACCTTTGGTGCTGCTGAGGCGGGGTGGGGGGAGCGGAGCAGTTTTTGCCCTTTTTTTTCTTGCTGTTTGAAGGGCCTTATCTGCCTTCTCCGATCTCTGGGGCAGTTTGACTGGAATGCGGCGGCGGCCCTTCCTCCGAGATGCAGGAGCGGTGCCCAGTCCCTGCAGCCGAGCCCCGGGGTGCTCTCGCCGCGGGACGCAGGAGCAGGGCGGGGGTTCCACAGCTCATCGGTGACTGCGGCCCGGGGGTGCAGGAGCGGGGCAGGGGTTCCACAGCTCACCGGTGACTGCGGCCCGGGGGTGC
>WEKY01017104.1:0-52072 GCA_013390045.1 Picathartes gymnocephalus | reverse complement strand
GAAAAAGGACTAGGGAAGAGTGAGAGATGCCTGATCAGAGATTTTCTGTAATTATATAATTAACAAAGACTACTAGCAGTTTCAAATCCATTCTCTTCCATCAAACGTTGAGTGTTGGCATGCAATTTAGCAACTTCATGGCACTACATATAGTATTACCAAATAAAGATAAAGAAAACCTCTTGTTTTCAAGAAAACAGTAATGTATCATTTGGTAACTCTTTATTTCCCAGCACTTCTTTCTTAATTGCTGTAATGCCTGGTATAAGGGATACACATGGACTTCTTGAGCTCGGTTAGAAATGCTCACTACTATTGATGAGGACATTCTACAGTTTTCCATGTTCGTTCATAAAATGAAAGTATATTTTTTTCATAATACTCATTTCACCTGCAATCACAGCACATGCTTACTTTATACCTGGGTTGTTGAGAGCATTTAAGACTAGTCCAAAATTCTTCATGTGAACAATCATCTGCTTAGAATGCTCTCTACAGGGCTGTTTACAGTTATGTAGAAATGGAAGAAAGTAAGTTTGGCATTTTCTCATTACCCATGAGAAATATGCACAGTCTTTAAAACTTGCTTAGAAATGTCAGCCAGATCACTGACACAGGTTTTTTAAACAGCTCAGGGTATGCCTATGCTCTAGCTTCCAGCAGGCTAACAGATGCTATGTGCTAGAGTAGGAGGAAAAGGCTTACAAGAAGCAGCTGAAGTGCTGCAGTGACCTGGACAAAGCTGGCTTTGGTGCCCAGGAACATGACGCAGCACATCACCTCTCCTGTCCCAAGTGACCACCAGAACAGATGGAGACAAAAGTAATGGGCTAAAAGAACTCAGTGGGCATGTTTCAGGAGTGGTTCATAGACTAAGTGATTGATATCTACAGAAATCAAAGGATGGCAATGGGATTGGTGGTTAATGAAAACTTATGGGATAGAGTGGGGCCTGTGAATGACCTAAATGGTGTGGAATAAGGAGTAGAGATTATGCTGGTTTTGGCTGAGATAGAGTTAATTTTCTTCATAGTTGCTGGTATAGTGCTGTGTTTTGGATTTGTGATCAAAAGAGTTTTGGTAACACAGGGAAGTTTCATTGGTTGCTGAATGGAGATGAGCAGTGTCAAGGCCTTTTCTGCTTCTCATGTTGCTCTGCCGGGCAGCAGGCTGGGAGTGCCCAAGAAGCTGAACCCAGATGATGAAAGGGATATCCTGTACCGCTGGATACCATGTTCAGCTAAAAAAAAGCTGGGGGAAGATGGAAGAAAGAGGGACGTAACTTGGAGTTATGGCATTTGTCCTGTTAAGTGACGGTTACACGTGATAAAGTGCTGCTTTCCTTGAAATGAATAAATATCTGCCTGCTGAAGTGAATGAATTCCTTATTTTACTTTCCTCAGCACATAGCTTTTTCTTGACTTATTAAACTGCCTCTATCTCAACCCACAGCTTTTCTTCCTTTTACCCTTCAGATTCTCTCTCGTGTCTCACTGGGTTGGGGGAGCTGAGCAAGCAGCTGTGCCTATGGGGGCTAACCCGAAACACCACAGTTAGAGAAACCATGACAAGCAGCATTGAATAGGAACAACACTGTGGACGGCTTAAAAAATAACTCTTTTATTTTTAAGTATATAATAATATATTTGAAGTAGGAAACAAGTTGTATTATATATCCAGCAAAAATTATATATTTGACATAATTAGATACCTGTGTTAGTAGGGTTTTTTAGATGAAACAGTTGCAGTTTGTATTTCTGCAAATGTTGAAGCAAGAAAGCTTTTCTTGGTAGCACCATGCTGTCATAGGGCTGAGGAAATAAAAACCTAGAGTGCATAGAAACCTCTGATCATCTTACCTAGAAATGCAAAAACTAAGGAAAAAAATGGAAGAAAGAGAAAAAAAGTTAAAAAAAAAAGATAGGGCTTAACTCTAGGAGGAATCGCTTGTCACTGGAAAAGTTTTGAAACTTGCCATAAAAGTCAGGTGAAGCAGATAAAAGCCTACTTTTGTCACCTCCAGGGAAGCTCTTATGTTGTTTCAAGAATATAAAGGATTTATTGGGCAACAGTATGTAACAAAGGAAGGTGCTTAGCAGACTGGCAACCAATCCTTGTAAAGAAAGAGTTTTCCCCACTTGGCTTCATGAGTTATCAAAGATGTTACTCAATGAGCATCTATGTCCTGACCTCAAAGGTGGAGACATTTGTGTTCTGTGTTCTGCCACTAACAACTCTAGTCTGTGCAAAGTCCTGTCTAAAGATATTATAAACAAGGTAGCATTTGCACACATTTTCACCTAGCAGTCATATTAGAAGACTTATCAAAGCTTGCCCGCACGCAGGTGTTGGTATACAGCATTCACAGTGCTAGCTACTTGATACTGCGTCCACATGTTGGTACTCATAATGACCATTAGTTACTTACAAGCTTATATAGATTTAAAGCTTCCCTGCCCTAGATGTGTAAGCCAGCAGGTGAAGGCAGACAGCTCTGCTATGATGCCTCCAAAGCAGAAGAGCAAGGTAAGAGAGGCACTCCAGTTGAAAGGCTCATCTCTGGATGCGGTGCTCAGGTTTGTTTTAGTTTTTCTGCTTAATGCAACAGATTTGTAAACTACACTTCATCTAGACATGAGCTAATACCCTGTGGCCTTAGTTCGAGGTGTCCCTTGCTCAGATCACTTCTCTAATACATGTTATGACATTTGTCTGCCTTCAGTATACATTCAGGGTATGCAGGCTAGGAACTAGTAATGATTTTGCTAGAGGAAGTATAAATGCACAACCTAACTAGTTGATATTAACTTCATATTAATCTTAAAAGGATTACCTTGTTATATTTGGAGATGTAAGCTAAACAAATCTTTTTTCTTTCCTCTTTAGTAGAGCTTGTTTTAGAAAATTAGTGAAGTGTTTGTATGCTCAGTGAGCCGTTAAAAGCACTGCTTTCCCTATCACTGATGCTTGTAAGAAAGATAAAAATTTTTCATTTTATCATTAAACAATTATAGTATCTTCCATAGTAACCATAAAAGAAATGAACTATACAAAGTCTTATTTTATTACATGCACACTAATATTAAGATAGCATTAAGTCAAAATGATAGCTATTCTTTCTTTTGTGCCTACATAAAAGGAAAATTCAATATAGTACTAAAGCTTGGGCAGTTAGAAGACAGTATTAAACAGCTGTAAAGCAAAAGCTGCATCTTTTAGATGTCTTTCAAGATTACTTTTGTCTTATTCAGTTGCATTTGACATGTGCCTTTTATAATGTGCATTCAAAGAGATAAAAGCATTTGTTTTAGAGGAGAAAACAAGTAATTTCCATGTTAACTTCTGTAACACACCAATGATTGAACCATTACAGTGTGTGTGCTTTGTTTCACAAGCAATGTTTTAAAGTCTTTAGTCAGAAGTATCTTTATTAATGTAGAAATAGGGATTATACAACTTTACAATGAAGGCTTGGTGATCCAGAATCAGTCTTGTTAGGGCCCCAGCATGCTCACTGTTAATTACTGTGATCATTGTGATTGTTCTTTAAGAGCTACCACTCCTTTTGCCACTGGCAAGTACCTTCAAAGATGCTGCTAAGCCAGGAAAGATGGCTTTCTTGCAAAAAAGATGTATATTATCTCACAAGGGGTCATACTGTGCCCAGAAATTATGCAGATGTATGCAGAGAGAAAGGGGGATCAACTTTTTCTCTTCATCCAGAGCCTGTAAGGCTTGAATAAGGACATTGTCTAATTGTAGCCTTTGGACTTGGTGGATCACAGGGATTTCTGCTTTGCTACATATCAATAATTGTGAGACTGCCCCAAAAGTGAAGTGGGGGAAGAAGAATGCTTCTTGTAAGCCATCTATGTCAACTTGAAATATGTAGAGGAGAGAACATAGGTGATGCACTTTGGAGATCAATTACCCGAGCAGCATTCAAGTGCCTTGGCTTTATGGTTAAATACAATTAAGAAGGTACCTTGTATGCAAATTATCAAAACAGACTTGATTTACTCATTTGCCCTTGAGGCATTGCTGAGAAAAACCCCAAGTTAATAGTAATTACCTCTAGAAACAAACTAAGTAATGTCTCAACTTATTTCCAAGGGCAATTTATTCCATCAGTTTCTGGACTATGAAGTCTTTAAGCTTAGTCATTAACATGTAATTTAGATATTGATTATGAGCCCTTGAATTCTGGTCATGAAGTATCTCATCAAAATCTACTTATGAAGTCTTGCAATTTCTTCTGATATTGAAATCTTCTGGACTTCACCATACAGATATAGGAATAACCATTTATTATCTGTACTTTTAAATAGTTCCTCTAAAAATTGTCAGCTTCTACTTTAAACTTGCATGCATCAAATACTTCAATGAAATGTTTTAAAAGTCATTCAAATAAACTCTATTCCTATTAAGATATTAGGTAACATACATTCCTAATAAGGAATACTATGTTCTTGCCTTCATGTTTTGTTTTGGAGATACTGACACTGCAATTTTTTAAATTTCCTTTTTCAGTGCAGGACTTCTTAACTAGATGGTTACTAGTTCTATTCTTCATTCAGGATTACTGTGATGTAGCAATAAATAGTTGTCAAAAAATATTCCTGTTAATTTCACAGGGTTTAAAATCTATTATAACCACTAGCAAGATATTTTCATGTGCCTGGAAGCTCCAACTTTAAATCAGACAAATCTATTAATGAAAAATCTTTTTCTAGGTATTAGGACTTAAGACCACCTGAGGTTTTAGGTTTGGCCACAGAGAAAAATCTTACCATATGAATTTTGACTTGGCTAATTTGTTCCACTAATTCTTTTCTTTGCAAAGTATAGTGCATTTATTCATAGAATTAACCTTTATTCCTTAAGAAAACATGTAAATAATTTTAGGATTGTTTTGCATTAATTACAATTGGAATAAAACCCACCTCAATTTTCTTACAAGTTGGCAAATATTTCCAGATATTCCTTCCTAGTCTGTATGTACTAGTATTATAAGATAGTATAAGTCAAGATACCCAGTCAAGGTTTTATTGTCTATTACTACAAAAAAAAACAAAAAAAAAGGTTTCCCTAAGGGTTTTGATTTTCTTGTGTTTTATATGGCTAAATCACACAAGTAGTGGGACCAGCTCCTACATTTTAATGCATAAATGAAAATTAGGGGCAAAAGAACAACACAGAGTTGATTTATCTAAGGAAGAAGGACTGAAATGAATATGCAGCCCTTAAACTAAGGTTTTGGACAGTTTAGACTGATCCCCATTGATTGGGACACTCTTGTGGTGAAGGGTACATAACATGGTGGGTTAGGTGGGAGCCATGCATTGCTGATGCCAAACTCCTGATGCAGAAAACCTGTCCAGACTGTAGTACAGTCACCCACGATCTGTTAAGTATTTCTGGGCTCTCAAATAACTGCATGAAGTTCCTTTCCAAAGGACCTGGCCCTTTAATACACTAGATTTTTCCACAGAAAAAAGTGTTTTGTGCTCTAGCAGGTGGGATGTGCATAACAAGTAGGAGCAGCCATATCGCTAGACAGAATATGTATGCTAAAACCTCATCCAGTGGTTATCTGCTTGGTCACTGGATGAAGCATGCAAGTTAATTACTCTTGTTGGAACAGAAGCAGAACTATATTTTACTGCACTGGGCTATTATAGCTCAGATTTTGTCCTCACCAGATCCAGAATCCAACTTAATATGTATACCATGGTTTGAGTTGATTATACTACGTGAATTAAGTAGCTTTGTTTGCAATAATCCTCTACTCAGACATCTGATTGTAGAGTTCAACTCTCAAAAAGTAGATGCATATTATTAGCATCTACTAATGAAACTAATTATTAGCGTCTACCCTGAAACACACTAGTGAATGCAAATGTGGTTCTGCTTTGTAGTTCTGATACTTAATATTCATATAGGATTTTTTTTACTTGTATTTAAGGCCAGAAGGGAGCATTATGTCATCTATTGTGACCTTATGTATGGTATCTGCCACTGAATTTCAGCCAGTTGATGCCAACTGCTTATTTTTTCAAAGGACATTTGGTCTTGTACCAAAAATCAGCAGTTAGATTCTGTCTCTTTCCATCAGTTTGAGTCAGTGCAAAAATATCCTTCTTTTTAAAAATTCATGTCCTCTTTCTACCCTGACTGTGTCTGGATTCTAGTTATGGTTTATTAAAGCTTTTCTTTGCTAAAATAGAAAGATCTTTAATGCCAGGTAACTTCTCCTCAAGGAAATACTTATGCATTGTGTCAAGCCACCCTTCAATTTTCTCTTTGACATGCTAAACAGATTAAGTTTTTTAGTCTCTTCCTCCAAGGCATTTTCTCAGCACTCAGTGATTTTTGATTCTTTTCTCGGCCTTCTCCAATTTGTTAAACATGATCAGCAGTAAAATATGCAGTATTCCAACAATGCAGTCAGCCACGTCATCCTGGGAGATTAAGTCCCCACTGCTTTGTTTACAGTCAAGGATCAGGTTACACTGAGGTTATTGTGAACTGTTTTTCTCTTGTAAATCCTTTTCAGGATTCCTCTGTCCATGACCAAGGACTGAAATTATTTTTTATAGATGTATAAAACATTGTGTTCTTGAATATCTTACCCTGCTATGTGATCTAAGTGATTCAACAAGACTGGTGATGATAACAGTAACAAAACAGTCTCCAAGTTTTGTCAGCAGTATGTCTAAGGCGTTTTTTAGTGCTAGAACAGTAAGAAAAATGTCCAATAGTAGCACTCAGCTGCTCTCAGCAGAGCATCACCAGAAGCATTCCGATTTGATGACTCTCTATTATTCTGATACACGATATATAGCTGTTCTAGATCTACTTTGTTACAGCTACTTAAATTGCTAAACACGTAGTTTATGAAAAAAACTGTCAAAAGACCCAATTTATTAGATTTACAGTTTTGATTTTCATCAAAACCTGAGTATAATCCATGTAGATACATAATATCCCCAATAATTAAAAACCACAAACATTTTGATGAATTTTGGAACCGCTGTCATTGTCACTTGCCTTGATGTCACTAGGACATTTCTGATTTTATGGTTGTCATTCCAGTATTTTTAATGTGCAGCTTTGGCATGAAAATTGCTTATTTTTCTTTCTTTATACCTTTTTATCAACAGTTTCTGAACACAGAAAAACACACAGTGTTGCTTGTTTTCTCTTGTATTATGCTCTGTATTGCAATATTTAACAGAGAATTTCAACAATCAGGAAAAAATAAAAGAAAAAAATGATTAACAAATAATACACAGCATGTGTGTACCTGTATCACCACAAGTTTTAGTTAAATATGTTCAAGAAGTAACTAAATAGATTTAGAAAGCAGCTGGTTGTACTTCCACATTTTTTGCATTTTTAATGCAAAACATTAAAATAAAAACGTATCAAGAAATCATTGGTATTGCAAATTGAAACAAGCACACAAATTGGGAAATACAAACAGAAAAGCCCCAGGCATACCATTGTTTGCAGAATCCTGACAATACTGAGAATTAGATTGCATAGCAAGAAATTGCATAAAAAATCTGTAGTAAAGACATCTTTCACCATCAGCATCTCAGACTCACCCAAATTCTGTTCAATTACCACACAGGTAGTGAAGCACCAAACCCACACTATGATGCAAGGGTAGATTAAGATATGTGTCTATGTGGATGATAATAGGTATACAGCTTAAATATATTGCCTTGCCAAGATGTTGTTTTTGAGTAATGAGGTACCTCTGATTTTCTCAGAGAGAAGGTGGCAGTGGTCGCAGGAAAAACTGTCAGTGGCACCAATGAGCTAAAGTGCCTGCACTGCTCTGTGTATCTGGAACTGTACCGTGCACTTCTTCTGGAGAACTACACCACTGCTGGGGAACAATCCTAGAAGTATTTGCACCACATGAAGAATCAGTGGGAGTCATTGTAAATCCCACAGTGTTGGAAATCCCCTGAAATCACCTGGATCAATAGAATGGCCACAGAGGAATTGATAAAGAGCTGATCTCATAACGATGTGTTACCTCTCTTGGAAGAAGTGCTAACATAAAGCAGATAGAGATACTTCTACCATGAATCCTACAACAAGTAAGAGTGGATGAACTGCTCGTGGCAGTTCTGCCAAAGACCTTGATTTGGCAGAAGAAATTAGTTCTGTACAACATCTGTGAGTGACTGATGTGATAGGGTGGTGGCGATGAAGCAGCGGAAACGATCTTGGCCTTAAACTACCAAGGAGAAGGACCAGGACCCAAGGTACAACACAAACAGGAAGAAGACTCCCTTAGGCACTAGATCAAACTGGCATCCACAGCTTTCCAAGTAGGTAATGCACACACATGGTGTGAACCCAAGTGTCACTGTGTTGTTACTGATAGTAATGTTACACTTGGTTGGCATAGTGGCATTTGCAGTTCAAAGTATCACAGAAAGCTGGAATAGCAATTCTTCCTCGCTTGAAGTTTTACTTACCAAGTGGGCAAAGCATCCATGCAGCTGCCTGGGTGTGGTGGTTTAACCAGGACACTGACCTTAGGAGGTAAGTGACAGCAGATATTCAGCTAATGTGCAACATGAATCACAGGGGGAAAAAAAAGAAAAGAAACTGAGAAGATAAAAATAGCTCCATTATTAGCAACAAAACTAACAGGTGAAGTACATATTTGCAGAGGGCACAGAAGTTTGCCACTTTTCTGATCCCTAATAACTTCCTAAGCCAATTAAGTGGGTTTTGCTCTCTGAAAACAAGATATTAACAAACAGGGAGCAAATCTAAACATAGCAATTAGAATTTGAAAACTAAACAAAAGTAAGTGGGGAGAAAACCTTCCAGAGCAGAAGTTTTACACTGTATCTTAGAGTCTCATCTCAGGGGTCAAGAGACCAAAAAGGAAATAGTGCTATATTTGTTGCGAGTAACTTAGTAAGTCTCATGTACAGATTACAATCTAACACAGATGATTTAAAATACATTGTCATGCATGGTAAAACAAACAAACTGAAAACCAAATCCAACAAACAAAACAAACAATAAACAAACAAAAAATCACTCATCTTTAATCACCTGTAAGAAAAAAAAAAAAAAAGCATAGTAAAAGCACTTCCTAAGTCCATCATATGCAGCTAGTCAACTGCAATCATGTGTATGTGGGGGATCTGTATCCAGCATTGTTAGTATCTAAAAGTGTTGCCTTTCTTGAAGACACTAGTAAGCATTGTCTGAGTTGTTACTAGAGAGAAGCACTCATATGTGTTCCTTTTTTCTTGCATATACACTTTGACTTGTTAAAGGTCAGAATTTTTACTTCAAATTAATTTGAGAGTAATTTAAGACTAAGAGAATATTAGTCTGTCTAAAGAAAAAAAATACAGCATTCAAATCTGGTAAAGTCTTCAGGATCAAATCTGGTAAAGTCTTCAGGGTCTTGCTCCACAAACCAGCAAGCATGAGAATGACATTTTTAAAGGCTATTTCTGAAGCTGGCCATTCAACTGTTTGTATTGTAGTAAGTTACTGAGACTTAGTAAGTGGTATGTCATGTATCAAAAGTAGTAAGATCATGCGTGCCCTTGTTCTTTCCCAAGAAGGAGTCTAAACTACCCAGTTGAACCTGAAGGTTCAGGCAGAAATTATAGTCTTTCCAACACAAGTAAGTGCTTATTGTATTTTTAATAATGAAAGAAAAATTGTGAGTCTGTTACAAATATTGTGTAGGTGGAAGAATTTTCCAGAACATACAACCAGTGTCATTATTGACTCTATCTTTCAGGAGTGTCATGGGGGAGGGGAAAAAGGTGGGAGGAAGATGAATTTGAACAATCAGAATATAACATGCAAAGTAGCCACAGCTTTATTTAAGTCAATACTATTTAGTAGCACATAGGAGACTTCAAACTCTGAAAATAGACTCTGAAATCTTCACTAACCATATGTTAAGGGAATTATTAAAAAGCCAAATATTCATCTTTCTCTTAAATACCTGCTGTTCTCTGGTATTGCTGATACCATATTCTGTGACTATTGTGGAAGAGGGTGGTAACTGTAGCAGATACATCATAGTTAAATAGAAACAGGTGATTTTGTTATTGGAGGCTTAATTGCCATCAGCTTGAAATTGTTTTCCCAGAATCTTAGGAGACTCTCAGTAAAGACTGCAATATTAAGATGCTTACATCCCACGGAATTGCCATAAGGACAGTTGCAGCAACTTTACGTGTTCCACAGGAAATTCAATGTCTTTTTTTTTTTACTTAAAGATCATATTCTTATATGTTAGAGGTAGTGCTGCAGTTCAAAAGTTGCAGGTATTATTTTGTGTTTTAGTAGTCATGAGCACAGAATTCTGGGTAAAATATGCTGTCACTGTTGTCTTGAAGTTATCTATAGCAGCAGAGGGAAGATAGGTTGGCAAACAGATCCATCTCCTCCTTAACCTGCACTATTCAGGTGTGACACCATCACAAATACACTCTTCAGTTTAATAATGGTAGGGTTTCAAAAATGAATGGTTTGAGATCGACTTACCCAAAAGTGAAATAATGTGCAATATGCATGTCACAAATATTATGTCAGCATAATTAAATTGGAAAATTTAATTAATCTAGCATCTCAAGTAAATTTGTGTGGATAATTTTAATTTACATCTGTCCAATTTCAATATTAAAACAGCCAACAAAATAGGGATGGTAAACAATTTGCCTTTCACATTGGTTTAAAGGTGTTTGGAGAAGGCTCACAGATTTACTTCAATATCCTTTCATGCTGCTGCTAATTCATCTGTAACAGGTATGATTCATTGAAATATTTGTGAAGAGCAAATGCTTCAGTGTGAATATAGTCCAGACCATCAGAGATGTATACATGATCTTTAATGAATGTGATACAACATGGTGCTCTACTTGCACTGTCTGCAGTCTAAAGACAAGACTAGGATCAAGACCTTGAAATTTAAATACTTAAAGTGTTTAAAAATTCATGTGCCTTTCATTACACATATCACGTAAGTTAACTCCTCATACAGCTAAGAACAAAATAGTTGGTTTAGACAGAAATGAATATGTACAATGTTTCATATGTATCCACTATGGTAGGAACAGGCTGTAACAAATTAGGATATTAATAATTTTTTATTATGCTTTAACTATACTCCCAGCTTCACAAAGTGAAGGCTTTCTAATTCATTTACTAGTGTATGGAGTTATCTCTTGCAATCCTTAACTTTCTAAGGGACTGCAGTTTTGTGGTTGGTTAGGAAAAGACCTGAAGTTCACTGCAATTATCTTTCGGATCCCTTATGTATTACAACTTTCCTGTTACTTCCAGAACAGAAACCATGTAATTACTGACAGTTAAAATTTTAAAAAGCAGGTCAAACCAATAACTTAATAGAAAACCTGAATAGGTAAGAGTATGAGAGTTAAGTTGGGTATGTCTGATACACTCAAAACTAATGAATTCCAAGATTCTTCTCAGGAAGGTGTCTGTTGCCCAGTCTATGGAACAGAGGTAATGAAAAGCAAATGCTTGCTCCCACTGAAGTAGAACACAGAGTTGAAGCTTTCAACTTACAAGAAAAACCTTGATAATGATTTCAGGTGAGACCTCATCTGAACTGAATTCAGCTTTCTCAGTCTTTTCAAACTTGTCATGCAGTTAGATAGTACAGTTCAGCATATTGAGCTTGGGGTTTTTTAAGTGAGACATAATTATAGTATAAACATGTTAAAATAGGACTGAATATTGTGAAATAACCAAGGCAGTTCCGCTATTCTGAGGACAAAATAAACTTTGGGTGCCATTTTCCACATTTCAGGACAACTTTTAGTCGTACTAATACAATTTCCAGTATTCCCTCGGACATCACTGCTTTAACATTTTATTTATATGGTCTGTTATTTTTACAAACCTTCTAACTCCTTGTGCTTAATGTCCCTCAAGAGTACACCCTTCTTTTGACTGATGTGTCATTTAGGTTGTACTCATATATATGTGTTGGAAACAGAAGTAGTATCAGCCAAGCAGTCAAGGTCTCTGCTCAACTGTCTGTAAATTTTTCTAAAGCAAACCCATTTCACCTGTTTACAATGGGAGTCCAACTATCTCTGGACAGAAGCATGCTTGAAACTCAGCTGCTGAATAATATGGGTGAGGCTTTGAAATTAATTTAAAGTACCTTTCTTTAAAAAGCACCCTTGACTTGCACCTGGTTGGAGGTAGAAGGTCTAGTGTGAATTGTATGCTCAGGCCTGTGCTTAGAAATATAGTGCCATGTATTCACTGCAGGAACAGTTTAGGAATTTTACCCTAAATGTTTTCCTTCACAGTTATTCTTGTTCTCATCTTTTTTGTTATATTTTTTGTTCATGACGGTAAACTAGTAAGCTCTTCTGAAAGGTAATTCCCTGTTAGCTTTGCAGCTTCTATGCTAATCTCTTGTTAGCTTTGCTTCCTGTATTCCTGAAGCTGATTTGCATTTCCTAATCCAGAGCTGAATCTCTTTGCTCTGGGTACTTACATTTATATGGGTATGTATTAAATAGTTAGCTGAAAGATTGTCCCCATAGAACCTAACACAGATTGAAGACGTTTTGTATAAGCTGATATTTAAATGGCTTTCAAGCCAAGTATGATTTTTTTTTCTTATTTATCCTTTCGTCTGGGCACAAACCATGGTGAGGCAGCTGTGCCCTGCAGCCCATGGAGCTCCACAGTGGAGCAGAGATCCACTGCAGCCTCTGGAGGCTCCCTTGCCAGGGCAGGTGGATTCCCGAAGGAGCAAGATCCTGGCAGGGCCTGGGGACCTATGGGGAGAGGAGCCTTTAGTTGAGCATGTTGGCTGGCAGGAACTTGTGACCACATGGGAGGGACCCACACTGGATCAGTTTGTGAAGAGCTGCAGCCTGTGGGAAGGATTCAGGCTGGAGAAGTTGGTGGAAGATGGTCTCCTATGGGAGGGTCCGTGTGCTGAAGCAGGGGAACAGTGTGAGAGGTCCTCCCCCGGGGGAGGAAGGAGCAGCAGAGACAACATGGGATGATCTGACTGCAGCCCCCACTGCCTGTCCCTCTGTGACACTGGAGAGAAGAGGCAGAGAATTCAGAAGTAAAGTTGAGCCCCGGAAGAAGGGAGGGATGGCAGGGAGGTACTTTTAAGCGTTGGTTTTTTTTCTCATCGCCGTACTCTGATTGGATTGCTAATAAATTGAACTAATTTCCCTAAGTCTTGTCTGTTTTGCCTATGAGGGGAACTGGTGAATGATCTCTTCCTGCTCTTATTTTGGTCCATGAGCCTTTTGCTATAGCTAGGGAGGGGAATGACAGTGGCATCCAGCCAAGGTCAACCCACCAAAAGTTTAAAATATTTTACACTTTCAGCCTGGATATGTTCTGACACTACAATGCTGATTTGTCTCTCATAAGTGTCTTTTCAAAACAAATTGTCCAAAATGGTCAACACACTAACACATCTCATGATACTTGACATAGTAACAGTACAGTAACACTGAAAGCAGATTGTTGGTTGGACTAGCTATAAATTACACTTCTTATATTTCTATGTATACTACAAAATATAGTACTGAGGGAGAATATAATTTGTGATGATTAGATTAATTAGACTGCTGGGATTAATTTTCAAGATATTCTATCCTTTTCATGCTTATAGTGCTAGATTGTGATTAAGCCACCATATTAATACAGAACTAAAGAACACTTGCATTTCATATTTTTGAATACCCCCTAATTGGGACAGATGATTCAATCTAAGATTCTCATTAAAGCTCTTAATAAAGAGTGCAAATGTTTCTCATTTGCTGTGATAATGGTGAAACAAGCATGACATGATAGGTACCTTAAGTCCAATCACGAAATGAAGAATTAGTTTATTGTTTAAAAATTAAGCCTAAGTCCTTGCTTATACACCAAAAGGTTATTGCAACACTATTCTGCAATGCTGTGTTTTTGCTGTGTAATTTGTGTCACAGTGTATAGCGATACACTCATCTGCTGATATGAGATTCATTGTCCATCTTTTAATTAAATTGTTAAAGAATGATAGAGTATACCTGCTTGTAAGAATACTCTTTGTACTTTACTAATTAGATCTAAAACCTTAAATGTCAAAGTTGGTCTGAAGATTGAATATTTAAAGAATAATGTCTTTTTGGGGTTTTAATCCCAACAGACCTTTTCTGCAGCTAGAATTTTCTTTTTATACTCTGTTTAGATGCTAAATAATTATGCAAATCATAATCAAATTTTTATATGGGCAAAAACAAAGAATATAGCTATTTTGGTACTAGGCACATGTTCTTAGCCACATCTGATTTATTCAAATACTATTATCTATTGATACCAATTAAACAATATCAGTGTAAATGGTAAATATGGAATACATTAGTTTTGTCTGTGCTAATTTTATCATGAAGAGAAATCTCCAGTATTTAAGCATATTGATTGTCTAGGACTGGTGATCACACACAGATCACCTCAAGTCTTTTTATTTTACTGCTCTATAAAGCACCTGAAAGGTGGTTGTGGCAAGCTGGATGTCAGTCTCTTCTCCAAAGTAACAAGCAGGAGATGTTGGACTTGGTTTTTTTCACTCAGTTTGTGGTCATAATTTTCTAAAATTTAAACCTTACTAAACTTAAATCTTACTACTTAAATCTAAACCTTACTCTACAAAACTTATTGGATATGGTTGTTCACTAAGTACTGCTTAGAAGTTTCTTGCAAGCAATTTACTTGTTTCTGACTACACTTTTGTCAAGAACAATCCATTTTGACATAATATTTCAGACAGATTTTATAAATAAAATCAAGCAAGTTCGATAAATGTCCTTGAGCTGAAAGACATAATTTCATCTTTACTGTTGACTTTTTCTTAAGGTGCAGATTTTTTCAGTGTTTGAATATTAAGAACTTTGAAAAGAAGATTTAAATATCCATTAATGAAGCAACATAAAACTCAAGGCAAGTCATTGTTTTACAATATTACACAGATTATAAATGCAAAGAATACTCCTGAAAACATGCTTTAAAATATCTGTAAGAGACCACTGAATTGCACTTGTTCACTCGGGAGATAAGCTGTAATTTTGAACTACAATGTATATGTAAGAATGGTATTCAGTCTTGATTTCAAGTGATTGGGAATATCTGAAGTAGCCTTTCAACAGCACACTGCTAGTCTTTACTTAGAATGAATCTAACTTCAGTTTCCAATCCCTGATCCTTGCTAATGTCTTTTTCATATATTAAACAGAGCTCTTGTCAAATTCTTTCCTCTACACATATACCTGTTTACTCTTATCATGTTATGCTGTATTCATTTTTGCAATTACACAGTTTGAACTTTTTCTGTCTTTATTGTAAAATATATTAGAACTTATATTAATCTCTTAAATAAGTAATTTTTCTACATTTTTCTGGTTTTAACAGCATTTCATGAAGTGAAGGTACTATATGTCGATAAAATGTTCCAGGTTTGGTCTCATTAGTTGCTATAGAGAAACAGTAGTACTATTCTAATTCAATTTTATATCTCTTTGCTTATGCATAGAAGAATTGTGTTAGGGAACCACCACATGGGTTCTGCATGGCAATGAGAGGTCATATTATATGGTCATAATCCCTAGGTCACACATAACTGGTGTTTTTCCATCCTGTAACTGTCCTCTAAAATTATCATTTTTTAAAATATTTCTCTTTGGTTTTGATTTGCTCTTTTTAGAATGTGCCCAAGTTTAATAAATTAATGTAAATGATATTATTTTAACAAGAGGATGCAGAATGGATCTGCAACAGGACAAGGATTTCCTCCCATGTTGTGAAGCTGATTCTATTAGTGTCAACAGTTCTAACAAATCTCACAAAACTAAGAACCCACTAAATACCACATCTGCTTAATCATGCAAGCATTTGAACTCTACTTTGGCAATGGTCTTACCATAATAGCATGAGGTATTGGGTCACAGCACCATAGGTAACAGCTGAATCATCATGTAGGGTATGTGTGTGATGTTTGTAATCAGCTGTTTGAGATGGACAGTTTAGGGTTTCCTACAAGAGTTTAAGAGAGTGTATTAAAGCTGAACAGGGAAAGAGTGGAGTGGCAGGTGGTCTTTACCTGCTAATTGTGAGAGAAGTGATTTATGACTGGCAACAGTGGTCCTTGAAGTTCTCAATACACACAGTTTATGGAGGCATGTTGGTCCTTGTGTTAGGCAGGACAGTACTGGTTAATCTTAATGAACCTAAAGGCTGGCAGTTCCTATGGGTACTATTAGTTTTTATTTCTGAAGGTATCATCCCAAGTCATTGGGAAATAGGGAAACAGAAATACTGTGGAAAAGTTTTCCGTTGGTCCCAGTCTTCACAGAGTAGGGGAAGTGAAGGGAAGGGAGATTGTTCTCATTGCCTCTAGGCTTCTGATACCTTATTCCCTCTCTCTTCTCTAATATAGCCTTATAAGTAGGCTTTAAGCTACATGCAAATTAAATGTTAAAAATGTATCTATATGTGGGGGAGATGTACAATAGCTTGAAAGATTTGCTCAGCGGAGAAAACCTCTTTTTCTCAGTATGAGTATTAAATAGTTTGCAGCATTCAAAGAACACTAAAATGATAAAAATACTAGTGGGAGGCATTCATAGCCTGTGAACTGAGCTGCCAGTATAGCTTACTAGTCTTCCCATTTGGAGAATATCTCCTGAGGACTTTCAAGAATCTGACTGAACCCTATCTTCAGTGGAACTGATGAGGGATTTCTTTTAGGAAATAAACAGTTATCAGCAAAAAACCCTCACATACTAAATATAAATTAGGAGACGTACCAGTACTTTGAAATATGTGGTCTTTCAGGAGCATTAGTATTAAAAGTAATAATAGTTAGAAGGCTATGCAATTCAGTGTCATTTTCTATCCACAGTATGTTACAATTGCTTTCTGTGAGGAATAAATATCCACAGAGATGCAAAAGAAGTCATTAAGAAATTATATATTTTACTCTGATTATTATAGGTTGTTAAAATATTTCTATTACCTCCACTTAAGTGTTTAAAATTATCCTCATATTTTTGATGAATAGCATAATTTACATATTTATGTTGTTGCTGACTGTAATAAGTAAAATATTTAAGATAGTTATACTTACAAATCCTTTTCCTCTGAATATGTCATAGGCAAAAAGCTTCAACATGCATGACTATTTTTGTTATGCTGAAGAAACACACTTTAGGTTACCATGTTTTGCATTTGTCTTACTAGAACCATCTGATTTTTCTAAATCATAGGGAGAGCTGTTTAAAGTTGGGACTTACAGTTTTAGCTAAACTTATTGATTTGGTTAAAACAATGAACAACACAGGAGTTTTTTACACAGCAGAATTTTCTTCTTCCTCTTTGAAGAATTTTGATTTTTCCCTAGAATCTTAAAGAAGTTCATACATTGCTCATCCATCTATGACCCAATCATCTCTCACAAACTGAGTCTAGGGCCCTTTATCATATTTTAATTCATTGCATATTCTCTAGAGTAAATTTCACCTTTTGTACTCACATAAAAAAATTCTGAAAATGACGAATACTTAAAAGGGGCAATTAAAATTTGTGTGGTATCAGCATTCACCTAAGTGTATGCTTGGGCAAATGCATGCTCATTTTCTCATAGTATCATTTCTTAAGAGATTATTTAGGATTTAAGTGATGTTATTGCAGTTGACTAACTCTTTAATGGCTTATTTAAAGAGACTAACTTTTTCTATTTTAAATTTTCTTTTATATTCTTGTCACCTTCAGTGATTAAAAATAGTTTTGACCATCTACAGTAAACTAAACAATATTCAGTAGTCCTTAAATTATGTTCTTTTGACTAATAAAACACTACTTTGTTCTTCCATGAAAAGTATACAATGTGAACTGGTGTTTTACAGAAATATTTAGTATCTTCACTTAAACAGCATTTCAAGACTCTATAATAATTATTGCTGGAACAGATCAAACTTTGTTCTGTACAATTAAAAGACTCATTATTGATGCAGAAATGATTTATGTTTGTCTTAACTTTCCTAGAGAAGAAATAAGTAGCAATCTCGAATAGGGTTGTTTTTATTTAAACCTTTCCACAGGGAGATTTGTTACTGAACTAACCATCTGAGCTGCTTGACCTGGGATTTTTTTCGTACTCCTTTTTTTTGTTTGTTTGTCAATTAAATATTCATACCCAAGACTACTAAGTATTTTACTTGTCCTGAATTTTGATGATCCTCAAAGTGGTAAAAAATGGCCTGCACCACAACCCTAAATTAGCATCCACATGATAGTAACCAGGATAATGATTTAAACTGGGATGGTAATTTTTAGTAACATAAATTTTTTAGAAGTTTTCTGCACTTTGTCCCTCAGCATATTCCTGTCTTCTTTTTGGCCACTTTTTGTGGCCAAATAAAGCTCCTACTCTTGACAACCATTAGGAAATGCAAGGGTCAGAGTTTCCAGGGCAGTTGTTGTAGTAACTGCATTTCAAAATGCAGACTGCTTTTCATTCATTCATTCATTCACCCAAAGTATAATATTTATTGATTATTATTTCCATGTGTGGTGTTAATTTGTCTCATCTTTGGCCAACCAACAGCTTGACGTCAACTCTGAAAAAAGCTGTCTATACTGTCAGATAAAATAAGTGCTCTCAAAGAGTGATTCTTCTGATCCCCCACAAAGTTGGCTAAACAAGATGGTATTCTTGAGTAGTGTAGAGAAATGTAACTCAAACAGAATTAGGTGACATGAATCCATCCTGTATCCCCAGCAGGGGTCACTTTCACATTCAGGTCATGCCTGTTGGTCCTCAAGAAACATTTGGACAATGCCATTAGAAACTCTTATGTTGCTCTTGTGTAGAGCCAGGAGCTGGAATCAGTGATCCTCATTGTCCCCTTCAAACTCAGGATATTCTATAATTCTTATCTAACAATTACTTTGGTCTTGATTCTGGAGTGAAGTATAAAAATGCATAAGCAACTTCACACCCTTTTTTTATAATCAAATGCCAAACATTCTAGATAATAGCACAGCTGTTGAGAGGGGAATGGGTTACATTTAAGACTTACATGTGAACATTGGCAGAGTTTTTAAGTATTGCCTGCTATTACTTGTTAGCAATGGAAAACTTCAAAAAGCTTTTAAGCCCAGAGGTTCATGAGCAAGAAATGGACTCAAAAGTCAAGTATTTAATTACACCATCCTTCTAACCAGTTTCAGCTATTGAATATGCAAATATCTTAAAGACAAAAAAAAATATAAATTTAAAATTGTATGGATTTGTAGTTATTACAGAGTAGTTGAAACTGTATTAATTTTTTGCAAATGATTTTGCTGTTAATTGGGAAACTGAAACATTTTTCTATATGTTTTTATTTTCACTTTCCTCACCCAAGCTTTCCATGATCCAATAATGTTGATGTGTGTCCATAACTTTTCTTTAAGGTTAAAAATATTTCTGTGATATTACAGATGCCAAACCACTGCTTACAGACAAGGTAACTTTTAGAATAACAGTAGCCAGAATACCAAACCAAAACAAAGTTTGTAACAAGGCTAAGAAACTAATATAAACCAAAATCCACCAAAAATACAACTATGAAGCCAAAGATCTGATTATATATTTATTCATAATAATGCATTATTTTCCTAAATTAGTCTTTAGGTACGCATATACACAGAGAACGAAAGAGGTGTATTGCATTGATACTTTCTTGATAGATAAAAGCGCTGTCTGCTTAAAAAAATTATTGCATGTACTCATTTACCAGCACTTGTTAACGAGGGTCAGGATCCCTAACCAGAGCTACTGTTGTTTTAGCCATATGGGGATAAAATTAGGCAAATCAGTAACGCAATCTGTGCTTAGGCCCTGCTCTCAAATGTAAGAACATGCATTACTGATCTAGATTTATATACACCCACGTAAAAGTTTAAATCTTTAAATATAATATATAGCCTAAGAAAATTCTTGGTTATGCTTAGACTGCTGTTTTAGATTCCCTGAATATATGGATTATTCTATTCTGTTTCTGTTTATCCAATATAACACGCAATGCATTCATCATAATATTATGAAATTCATTGATGAACAAAGCAGAAGCAAAGTTTACAAACCAAAATTTTTTTTTAAATGTATGGTGTGGTTTTAAATTTGGTGTAGATGTAAATTATTTCATGTTGAATATTTAATTCCAACTGTTAATTCTTTGTATAATATTTCTTGGAATCTTTGTTAAAGTCAGTGAAATGGGATGATAGAAATATTTACATCAGCAAGTTGTATAAAAAAATAAGAAATTTACTAAAACTAAATGTAATGAAAAATACCATAGTGAAGTTGGTATGAGCTTTTCTAGTCAATCTGGTTTCATAGTACTTATCTTTTATACGAGGGATATAAAGCACGCTATTAAATTTATTTGCAAAAGCAAACACAGTGTGCTTTGTTGCAAGTACTAAAGCTGTATTCCCAAGGAAGAGATTGGTGTGTCTGGTTCAGGAACAAAACATTATGAAAAAATTGTTAGTCTGGTTTCAATTTAGGATGGTATTTTTCAGTATTACCAGCCTGGGCAACTGTTCCCTTTATTTAGCTTCTTTCTTTTTTCTTTTTCTTTTTTTTTTTTTTTTTTCTTTTTTTCCCCTTTTTCCCCTTTTTTTCCTCATTTTCTTTTTTCTTTCCCTTTTCTTTNCCTTTTCCTTTCCCTTTTCCTTTTCCTTTCCCTTTCCTTTCTTTTTCTTTTTGCTTTCCTCTCCACCACATCCCCCACCCTCAAAAAAAAAAAAAAAAAGTAGGGATGAAATAGGTCACTCTATAAACTGATAAACTTGGATGGCTGACAGGTAGCTAGGCAGTTTTATCTTCTTCACTGAGAGTAAACAAAGTTCAGACCAGAAATCGGCAATTGCTACACTATTGCCAACCATATGCATGAGCAGGTTTTTTTCCAATGGCATGCATCAAGACCTGTGCAATGCCAAAACCCTAGAGCCTCAGTATCTTGAAAAGCACATCTGTGAGAGGTAATAGTCCTATTAACGACAGCAATTGATTAATGGCAACTTGCCTCTCTGGGAGGCAGCTTCTCTCAGCAACTCTTCAGTTTTGTTTTACACGTTTCATCCTCAACAGCAGAAAGAGAATATATAACTCAGTACACCAGCCTTCAGACCTGACTCGGATGTGATGTGGCTCATTGGGTAGGGAGAGATCAATGGGGCTTGAATGAAAAAGGGCTCTCTGAAGGTTGACGGCTGAAAGCCAAAAGAGGATATCTTTAAATTTTATTGTAAGAATAAATCCGTTTTTCAACATTAAAGTTTGCAACTTCTGACTTGTGACTGTTAAGTGACCATATAAAAGCAGTAAACGATTATCCTTAAGAAACTGTGTTTGTCCAGAAGTTTGTAATATATTCTCTTGAAGAAGCCCTTGCTACTGCCTTTGATATTTTGTCTGTATCATCACCTACACACCACACCCATCTCCTAAAGAGCAGGATTATACTAACTCAAATCACTTTGCAAGCCTATTATTTCTACAAATTTCAGATACAGGAATTAAAACAGAAATTTGAATTTCTTGCAGAAAATTTTGACACATTATTCGTTTTGATCCCAGGTAATGATTAAATTAATCTCTTTTTTTCACATGCTTGCAGTTTTAATGAAAAGCATAAAAATACTTTAGCATCATTAGTTTTAAGGAAATACATAAGCATTCCCAGAGCTAAGATGGTTCATCATAGCTTAATAAAATGACCAAACTCTATCATTTCATGTCAATTAAATGCTAACTTGTACTTAACAAATGTAATTCCTCTTTCCATGAAGCTGCAGTGTATAAGCTTCACGTGACATTTCTCTCTTAGGGCCAGGCTGCTACAGTAAGTAAATATTCCATAGATGGGCTTCATAAAAATCAAAATGCCACTGCTGAATAAGTTTCTGGTTTTGGAGCTTGTAATGCTGTACTGCTGCAGAAAATATTTGTAGGGTTGTGGAAATTTTTTCCAATTAAATTTGGAAAATGACGATACCTGACAATCAGAGCAGTAACTTTTTTTTAATATGTCTGAATATGGCTAAGCCTAATTCCTGTAAGTCTTGTGTCAGGACGTGATTGGCTGTAACAAAGGTCAGATTTAAATTTAAGGAGACTACTTTAAAGAAAAAAAAAAGCTGGCTTGAGTTCCACCTATAATGTTTATATTAAACTTTCCAGTTCTGTGAGGGCTGATTCTCTTCAATCATGAATCAATAACTATATATTCTTCTTAAAAAAAAGAAAAGACAAAAAAGTATGCACGCAACAAGATAGAAATAACTACTTTTCAACACATTACCAAAATGCTTTTAAACGGTTCACATTTTTTATTTTTTTCTCCTAGGGAAGTGTTAGGCTAATATTTCCCCTTCATGCAGCTATCTTCAGTCTTTAAAATTTTTTAAATTTTTTTGGTTTGCAAGGTCTGATCTGAGTTAGTGATCTGTTGACTTGTCATGTTCATGTTAGCTGCTTCTCATTTCATTCTCCCTAGCCAAGCTTCACGACACTCCTTGTCTCCAGAGCCACACACGAGGCACCTGCTTACTACTGCACCTTCTTTTCACGTGCTGTTGTTTTAGGTACCCTCACTCCATTGCCTGCTTCTGCACTCATCCTGTCTCTGCTATCTGAGCCTCGCACAGTTGGTTTTTTGCTCTGATAAGCCCTCTAGGCAAGTCCCACAGCTCTTCTCTGGTTATTCTATCATCTGCTAGGAGGGCTTGTGTGATACTAAGTAAGGAAGTCTTCCACCTCACAGGAGGCTTTTAAACTCTTCTATTTAACACATCTCGCAGGAAAATTTAGGTTCACCAGACATGCATAGGTCATTTTTTTTTCTTTATTAAGCCTTTAGAGGACTTTTACTCAAAATGTACCTCCTTTGTTGTCCCAAGATCATTGTCACTGCATTTGCATTTCAGCACCCAAAAATGTTCTCTTTTCTAAGGTAAGGACACCCATTCCCCTCATCACACTGTTAACAGAGCTAACTCTCAAGAACAATGACATAGCAAATGTAAAACAATCAGATGCCATGTAATCCTGCACAGTAACTCACCTTCTCTAGCACTGCATTTCTTTCCAGGCTTATACTCCTTCCTCTGTCATTCCTCAAGGAAAGAATAAAGAGATGCCTTCCTTCCACTTTAGGCCTTCCTCACCAGGTCCATGTTCATACACCCCATGGTGCAGCAGCTGTGGCTGTACACAGAATCCATGAGGTTCGTTCTATTGCCATAGCCTCCTAAGGATAGCCTCAGAGTATTCCGTATGTGGGAAGACACAGTTACAGGTTCCCTGGGTCACTTTTTGTACATAAATACATTCTAATTACTGCATCAATTGTGTGAAGTCTTCTTTATCCAGTGAGCTAGACAAAAACAGACAGGCTATGAAAGTTCTGGTCTGTATGAAACTCTGAACAGAACAGAAATAAAACTGTCCATGTTGCTGTTTCCTGCTTGAGGTATGGACTTCAGGTGATTGAAAATTTAGATTATTGATTAAAAAAAGACGTAAGAAATTTGACAGAGTTGTGTTGTGTCAAATGAGATTTGTAGTCTTTTCAAGGAATGAACAGCTCCCAGTTGTTTTCATTTTCTCAGTAGTTCTAATGCTCTTTTCATACAGTGACAATGTGAGAGATCCACGATTTATTAGGCTCAGGAAGATACCAAGAGTTTTTCAAATAAGGTTCCAGTGAAATCACCTTCTGGATTTAGCAAGAGTGGCCTGAGATTTTCTAATGAAATGTCATTTTTTAGCACACTAATTAATATATGCCTCTCTTGTTCCAGTGCAAAGTTTCCATTGAATTTTTATCTCCTACCTAAATAAAGACAAGGGGAAAAAAAGTGCTTTTTAAAAACACACAGTTCTGATCGATACATATATCCTGTCTCTTTAGAGTAGAGGTATTAGAAACATCTGTAATCCATTGTCATGGTTGCATACCATTTTACGGCTGTTATTATTGCTCAACAATAGTCAGAATCTGATGGGTGTGGATAACAAATGGTTTGAACTCTCTTGAACTTATTAAGTGTTGTGGTAAATTATTTGAATACATTCTACTGTTCCTAGGGATAGATGTAACTTCTGAAAGACACACTGCAAATATAACTGAAGAGACCAAAATGGCCTATTTAATGTTTTAACTGATCTGTGCTAAGATGTCAGCTGTGTCTTCAGAGTAGCATCTGATATTATGATAACACCACATAAAATTCTCTGCACAAAAAAAGATACTTTAAAATATGTTCTTGGTGCCTTAGCTTTCTATTTCATTGTGGTGTTTTATTATAAAATGCATAAAACTTTCTAGTGACACACCAAGATTTCCAAAGAAATTAATAGTTCTGCATTCTGAATCTTCAGCACAGATGTGTGTAAGTAACTAATGTAGCATGAAGAGTGTACTTGGAATTCTAGCGAAGAAAAAACAGAGCAGTATGTGCTCATTAATTTAACATTATCTATCCTGTGCACTGCAGTGTGCACTTTCAAGAAGTACACAATCATTGATTTGAGGACTGTATCATGAATCAGAATATCAATTTAGAGCTGCACAGTTAATGCTCTGGGAATCAAATTCGAATTAATTGTATCGGCATCTTGCATTAATATTACTTTCTGCAGAGACAGCTTTGTGTGTGCATAACGAAATCTGAAAAGTGTACGTGCATAAACGCATAAGAAAGAAATCCATACAGTTTGGGTTGTGTTTGGGTCAGGTTTTTTGGTGTTTTGTCTTGTCTTGTTATTCAGCCTCGCTTGAGGATTGCACTGTGTGCTCCAGGCAGCCGGGAGCTGGAGCAGCAGTGAAGGCCGGGCTGGCAGACCCCCCGGGTCGGGCCGGGCTCCCCGGCAGCCGCCGCAGAACTACATTTCCCAGGCGGCGCCGCGCCGCGGGGCGCTGCGATTGGCCGGGCGCGGGCCGGCTCAGCGTGGCGGTGCGGCAGGNTGGCGCTGGGTGTCGGGGCAGCGCGGCGGCTGCCGCACCTGCCGGCCGGGGGCTGCCTCCCCCTGCTGCTTCTGCTGCTCCTCCTCCTCCTCTGCGGACAGCTCGGGGGAGGACAGAAAAAGAAGGAGGTAGAGACATTCGCTTCTTTCGCCATCGCGCCCGGCCGGGGTTGCCCTGTCGCGCTGCCTCCGTCTCCGCAGCCCCGATGTCCCCGTCCGCCCGGCGCCCCCCGCCCGGCCTCCCCCGCGCTCCGGCGGTCCCCTCCCTCCCCAACCCCGAGCGCGGCGGGAGGCGCCGGGCAGCCGCTCTCCCTGCCCTGCTCGGGAATTGCTGGCCGCCGCCGCCGGCGGCGTCTCCAGGGCAGCGGGAGCGCCGGGATCGCGGTGCCCAGCATGCTGTCCTTGCCTAGGCCCGTGCCGTGCGGTCGTGGGCCTTAAAATCACGGGTTCTGAGCAAAGAGGGACAGGAGCCGCCGTCCTGCGCCGGGCAGGGCTGGGCTGCCGTCTGCGGTGGGCCAAGGGGGCCTGGCAGACACACGGGGCGAGGAGCCCGCGGGAGATCGAAGTTAGACACAGTGTGTGTGGTGCCAGCTAAGCGAAATGCCCAGAGTTAATAACTGGCATCAAAGCAACGGCAGCAGATGTGTGTGTGTGAGTGCAGGTGTAGGTGATGGTACTCTCTTCCATGTGTCCTCTGGCTAAGAGAGGAGGAAGGAAGCAGTTTTAATTCAGATTCGTATCAATAGCTTATCTTCACCAGTTTTTATATTTAAATAGGGAAATGTGCAAAAATGAGTAGCGTACATACTTGCCTTTTCCAGGTTTCAATGCTACAAGAGCTGGCTACACTTCTCTTCCTAGGTTGCCCTCGATTTCAGGCCAGGTTTTTGCATACCGAGTGCTAGGCCATCCACTAGAGTCTGTTTACAGTTCCACTATAACTTCGTTTGTGGGAGGAGTTAGCTTTTAAACAAAATGTAGAGTTTTGTCATTTTTGTTATTTTTTTGTTTTACATCTTTTAGTGTTGTGGGGAGGACTTGTGTTTTGTGGCAGTGGAGGAGAAGGAAAGAACAATTTTTATAGCTGATCCTTTTCTTTGAACTAGCAGCTCAAAGAGAAGAAGGGTCAAAATTTTTGGCTTTTCCTTATTTTGTTTTTCTTTAAAGAACTATAGAGGTTACTAAGCCAAAGAGGTAAAATGACAGGGATGTCTTCCCACTGGTGTCCAGTGACAAGAACAGAAGGAGTGGCTTAAATCTACTTCAGGGGAAGTTCAGATGTGATATTAGGAAAGAGTTCTTAACTGAGAGAGTGGTTGGGCACACAACAAGGTACCCAGGGAAGTGGTCATTGCCCCAAGCCTGTAGGTGTTCAGGAGATGCATGGACAACGTTTTTGTGCATATAGTTTAACTTTTAGCTTGCTCTGCATGGAGTTGGGAGCTGGATTCAATGTCCCTTCCAAATCACAATGTCCCTTCCAACTCACAATATTCTGTGATTTTACAAGGCCAAAGTTAGTATGTAAAATTCTTATTTAGGTTTTTAAATAATGGCCTGATTGTGGTCTTGCCAAGCTAAGTAATCTGATCACTGAGATAGTTCCTTGGGTGTCATTGTGAAAAACGAACACCTTCACTTAGGCATTCGTTGTCTTTTCCACTCTTTCTGGAATGAGGAAGCAGTAAATATGTTGCCCTTCTGCTGCTATAATTAACTTCTTTCCAAAACTTTAACTTACTAGGTTTCCTTAATAAAATGTGTTCATTGTTTGACACTTTTGATTCTCTCTTGCTGTGATGTGCTGGCACTGCATCTTTTGTTGACTCTTTCATGTGGAGTGCCAGCTGTGCTACCATGATAGCTGAAATAATCTTTCTTTTAAGTGAAATCCTTTTCCTAACAAGTAAATAATGGCAAGTTAAAATGGACATCTACAGCTACTTGTTAGAAAGTTTCCCCTTCCAAAGTCCTGCTGTGGAGGTAGTACATGAAAGGATGGAAATGCTTGATTGTTTGTCCACCTATTTGGTATTACAGTTCAAGCAGGTATTTCTCCTCTTTAAAGCTTGTTATTCAGTGTTTTCCTTTTAACTGGTTTAAACTAACACATCCCCGTCTTCTGGATCTTTTTACTGCTGTTTTTCATTCCTTTTTGATTTTTTTTTTTTTAACACAATGGACTGCTCATACAAACAAAGCCTTGGCTTTATGTAGACATAGTGTATCTGTGACTGCGTCTTTACAGAAACTAATGCAATATCATAAGTGCTTGCTTCACTTTAAATGCAAGCTTAAAATAAAGTGTAATTTGGTTTTTTGGGGGGTTTTATACATTGTATGTGTCTGTGTTGTATATGTTAGAGCTAAAGTTTGGCTCTTGCTGCCCTATAACCTTCATGTTAAAAGCTGTAGTAGTTTACCCAATATATATAATGAGGACAATATCTGTATATGAAAAATGAAACTTGCACTTACAGTAAGTACTTTGGAAATAACATTTTAAAACTTTTCTGAGGAGAATTATGTGGAAGAGTGCAGGATCTTGTGCTGTGGGACATTCCTATTCACAGCACTGTCCAGAAGCACAGTGGTAACAGGTAAAGGTGGTGGAAGTCAAATGTTTAAAGTGAACCAAGGTTTTTCTACATAAAGACTGGTAAGATTGACACAGCCTTTTTTGGAAGTTGGAAAAATGGTTGAACACACAGTGAATTGTTTCAAAGTGAACACTGCAAGGGAAAAGCTAATGTAGTAGGGTTGAGATGTGTGTCTCATGAGGTAAAACCAACTCACATCGCAGTTCCCTCTTTTCTGTGTGCTTTGTGTGTGTCTTTGTTGATATGGTTGTCCAGAAAGAGAGATAAAGGACTAGAGAGAAGAAATTGCTTTCCCAATCAAATTTTTTTTACAAATTATTTGATTACTTGAGAAGGGCTTCAAAAATAGAAGAACTTGAGCTGTCGTAGTTAAATCTTAAGGAAGGAAAGTATTCTTGGTGAAGACAATGATTTTATTATTTTATTAATGTATCTTTTTAAGTGCTGACTACACAGAAAAGTATGCATAAACTCTGAATGAAGGTGTCTGGATCAGTTGTATGAGCCTGGAAGAGGTCGAGATGACTTTGCAGGAAGGAAAGGACTTAGTTAGATGTTTCTGAAGGACTTGATGCTAGCAGAGAAAATGAACAGGGAAACCTTGTTATAATTTTCTGTGTTGATTGTGAAATACTACATTAGAATTTAGAAAATATGCAAGTTTTTAAATTGCTAAAAATACATTGTCCTATACAGTAAAATATTCTTAATGATAACTAAAGAAACTGTCTTTTCTGGCAAATTACTGAGAAATGCTAAGGTTGGCTTTAAATTTGATTTAATATGCAAGAATTTATAGAGCTATTTGAAAAATAGATTTGAATTAGTAGATTATTAGTCATCTGGTTTCATGGGAGCTATTTTTGGAATGACTTCATCAATTTACCAACACACAAACATTCCTATTGCTTTGCTATAATCTTGCTGTACCTTTTCCATATTACGGACATTTACGACAGTCTTTACAACTGAGGAGATAAATAGAAAACATTGAAATGTCTAATTTGAACGTGAGATGAAGAATAACACCTCAACTTTCCCCCATAGCTCACACTTAGAAGCTACCTAGATTTGAAAAGCCTGCTTTTATGATTTTAATTTGGGTGCTGAACAGTACCTTTATTTAAAGTGAAGTAAAAAAAAGTTCTTGATTGTGAAGTAGCAACAAGGCACCAGAGATGGACTGTTCTCTTGGAAACTGTATGCAAAATACGAGAAAATAATAATTGACTCTTTGCACAGCATTTGAGATAATTGTATTCAGTGCTTTTTATGTATCTTATACAAGTTTGAAGTAGGTTAAACTATTAAAAAAATTAAAGGAATCCGAGTAATTCACTTTGAAATATACTGCTTGGCTTTTTATTTTACATTTTTTTGTGACTGAAACGCATAGAAAGAAGATTGCGTTTGCAATATTAATAGCATTTCTCATAGAGGATAAAGCTTATTTTTGAGCTTTCAGGTGGGTGGGTCAGAAGCTTAGTTAAACCACTGATGCGCAATTGTAGTAACTTTTTCTGGAGGTGGTTTGTCATTACTGCTAAATCTGACACAGGGAAGGTATCTGTTTAGGTCAACATACAAGCTTTCTTCTGGTGGAAGTATTTTGTTGAGGTTGAGTCTACTAAAAAAGATGCTGAAGACATATAAAAATATTGTAATATTATTCTTCCATAATGCAAGGTTCTGCAATGTCTTAGTTTGCTCTCATTATTTTTAAAGGATTTCTTTCCTTAAAGGAGTTCTTTACCTTTTTCTCTCTGTCTCATTTCCTCAGCTAAGCATAGAAGTTACAGCAGTTGTGAGAAATTGTGGGAGATAGAGTTGGAAGGACAGTCTAATTGATAGTTTATCCCAAAGCTCAGCCATAATTTTATTATTCCTGACAAATATATATGTGATGGGCCCGCAAAAGTCTTAAGTAGTGGTGACTCTACAACTTTTGGCTTTTTTTCCCCCTCAAAGATCTAACCAAAATTTCTGTGTGTTCAAGGCCTACATTTTTGAGCCTGTTATTTCTTGTTCTCATCATGACTGTAAAGAACAGATTATTGTTTGTTTGTTTGTTTGTTTTAATAAATAGAAGCAACTGTATATTTTTTAAAGGTTTTTTAGTATTAAATATGATAATTTTTCGGAGAGAAGCTCCTGTCCTGAACATACTTTTCTATTTTATTTGAAATTAACTGGAATAGATTTGCATTATCCCCTTGTTTCTGCACCATGTGTTTTTGTTTTCCTTTAGGTTTTCATAGTGAGCCTATTGTGTTTATTCACAGTTATTGATTATTACCATGTTGCAGCCACAATGGCATCTTCCCCTCTAAAATGTCTTTCCCATCTAATTTCTGGTAGTTGTTCACCATAAAGGTAGCAATTCTCATCCATCCAGAGCTGGAGCCAGCAAAAGCTGCTGTCCTTGATCTTGCTCCAAAATGGAAAGAGTACTACTTAGTTTCTTACTCTGTCTCTTGGTGCTGTTTTCAATGATCTTAATGTTCTTTTCTTCTGATCAATGTGCATATTTAATTGAAAGAAATATTAGGAAACATGGTAGAACAAGTGGCAAAAAAGAAAACAGGAAAAAAGATGTGTGATGAATGGGGACTGTTTAGCATATATTCAATTTCACATATAGTTTAACAAATACGTGCTTCCTTTTTCAGGATCTCTGATACTATTTAAAAAACAGTGATAATTGCAGTTTAAGTTTCTTCTCTTGGTCTACTGAAAACCTGTTTAACGTTAAACTTGAGTATAAAGCCTTCTTGGTCTTGTAATTGTGAAAATTTTGATTTTGGTCTCCAGACTGTGGAGCCCTGCATGTTTTTGCTGTTGAGATTGGATGCATGAAAGTGTTTGGCAGCTATACCAAATCCAGACTCCTCTTCAAATACTTTATTAAAAATGGAGATGTGGCAAAGGCTAAATCTGTGGAGGGAAACTCAGGCCTGACTGTAGATTTGCCTTCTAGCCATTTTAAAGGTGTATTTTAAGTGGAGATTTTATATGCATTTGTGTAATTGGACGTTAGCTATTGTTAGAGAGAGGAGGTTTTTTTTTTTCAAACAATGCTTAAAGATTTAAAATAAATGTCCTCAATTTGAAGTGAAATGACAGTGCTAAGTCATGCCTGAAAATGTAAAATTCATTAAATGCAATTCTAAATGTTTTTCTCTACTCTGTCCTAAAAAGAATGGGGACAGCACAGAGGAAGAAAAATGTTTGCAAGAATTCTTTATTTTCTGTTGGTTTTTTTACAACACCATAAAACATCTATATGCCTCTCTCTTTTATTTCTAATTAACTAAAGTTTTGCAGAAACTTGGCAAACTTAACTAGCAGTTCTGATTTTAACCAATCTGTATAGAAGACTTCAGTGACTGCATACAATAAGTGAAATAAAGGATGCTTATAGCAGCCTGGTAGCATTTTGTTGTTGAATTACTGAAACTTTCTTGTCCCAGATATCTCCGTTTGGCATCCTTGCTGTCATAAGACAGATCAGTGACATAATTGATCTTTTCCTCTGCTGTGTTCTATAACCGTTTATACAGCACATCCTGTGCAATCACATGGAAAATACAGATTGTATCTGCTTGAGTTCTACATAGTCTGGAAAAATCAGTCAGTAAAATTAGAGTGGGAAAGCACTGGGCCTTTTGGATATTGGTTTGGATCTTCAGATTTATTTTCTTCATTTTTAAAAGTGTTTTCAAGGTCACATTTTATTGGCTAAGATAATGGTCAGAACTAAAGAAGGAACTTTACCCGGTATTTGGTTTAGGCCTTGTTCTCTCTCTTGCTCTAATAAATCTGAAAGCAGTTAAAATTAAAAAAAAAAAATTGTTTTCTTTTCATCTAATACTATGAGGTTTTATAAATATAGATAATATCTACTTCATTGTTTGTGTATATGAAATGTAATAGCTATTTTTTTTTTTTTGTCACAACTTTCAATAATGAGGGATTGCCATTAAACAAATGGAAAGATATTTTACAGTGAACCTGAAAGCTACAGTCAGACAGGGAAATTCATATTTTTATGTGTGATTATCACAAGTCCTTCTTATTCTAAGATAGATAAACCAAATGATACATGCATTGCATGGATTGCTTCTGATAGAATTCAAAAAAAGGCCTGGCAATAATTTGGTTACAGTAAATAGTCACATAACATGGAAAAGATTTGTACCCCTGCTATTGCAGGCTTCTTCATGAAAACACTCTTCTTCCTGAATGCTAAAGTAGTGGCAGGCCTTTAAGCATTTCTCTGGACAGACTGTTTTCCCACCTAATAGGATTTACTACTAGGATTGTACTTTCTTCTGATGATTGTCTCTGATAATACCATTCTGGAATACCCCAAGTTCATAATCGCTTCTTAAGCAGTTGCAGTCCTTCACCTAATTATGCCGTTCCATTATTTTTTCTCATTCTTTGCTGCTGAATCTAAAGCAACTAATTTTTGAATTTCAGATGAATTGGTCATTAAGTTTAGCAGAGTTTGGCTGTGTTTCACAGAACATTTTGTATATCAAGTTCATAACATAAGTGGTAATTACAGTTATGCAGTCCCTCTGTGGAATGACATTTGGTGCTCAAGGTTATAGGCTGTAGCATCTGCTGCTTGAAGGACAGAAACCATTTTCTACTCTGCTTTTTCTTCAGCTTTTTCAAATCACTGTTATTGCTGTCTTCTCTACTATTACAAAATTAGCATGTTCAGCTACTTTCCTCATCCAATTGCCTTAAAAAGGTCAATTATGACAGAGTCTACTGAATCTTGGATATTGACATTTCTATTCAGCTTTTTGAGATTTCACTGTATGTATTTGTGTCTGAGCCATGTAAATATCTCTTCAGTTGAGATTTTTGAGCTTGTCAAGCAAAAGTATAGGTAATACTGTAAAATACCCATTTATAGTTTAAGGTTCATTTCTGGGGTTATCTTATAATTTATACTATGCGTTTTTGTCAACTTGATTGTTTTATGAAGTCTTTGGATACTTAGCCTGTTATTCATGAAAAATAATGGACAGCTGTTCAGGTAATTAATTAGCTAATTCCCTTTATACTTTCCTATTTTGAGGTCATAAATACACATTCAGACTTTTTCACACATTTTGTTTCTCAGATCTTGTGAGTTTCTGGGGTGGATTCTGAATCTAAAGTTAGGCCTTTAACTCAAAACTTTGCTGTCCTGCAAGAGTCTGATTAGAATAATGAATCGTTATATTGCAGTGGTTTTTCTGCACTATGCTGAGTTAATAATAAAGTAGGAGAGGTATTTTTGGTTTGTACTGCTTAAACTTTCCTTGATAATTGTAGCTGCTTTGTTTGCTTCAGTGTTTGAAATTATTACTTAAAATATTTTGTTCTTTTTACTTCTCTTACTTTTTATGTCCATATGACCCCCTTCTATTTTTGGTAGTAAACTGCAGTGAGATATAAATTGCGTTTAATCCATAATTACTAGATTCACTGGGGTACTGAAACACTAAAATATGAAACTTAAAATAATTTTTGTTTTTAATCCTATTAAGGTATTTTAGTGTGGGTCTTTGTCTTTCCATAAATGACATGGCTAGAGATTCAGATTCTGCAAGGGAGGTTAAGGTAGGGGGTGAGAAAGCTGAGTAGACAGAATTTTTTGAGATACAGTTCCTTTCTCTACTTTGTTTTTTCAAGGATAAAGAACGTATTTGAATACAAGTAGAAATCTGTTTTGACTGACACAGGTAATGCTCTTCTAGATACCTTAGGAGTTGCAGGGCTAGGGCTACATACAGTGAAGGAATAAATTAGCTGTATTTAATATGTTTAGGTGTCTTTCCAGAGAGAGGAATTCAAGCTACAGTTAGTTGAGGGAATTGTAGAGCAATTTAATTAACAGGAGTAGAGCACCTCATCATAGCACTCTGCGTAGTCAGTGATCTTGACCTAGGGAATACAAAATGCAAAAGGATGTTTCTGAAATCTTATCATTCTCCAGAATTTGGATGCTAAAGTCAGAACTGTAAAAGCTGTGCTTTTCAGAATATGTGCTGGTAAAGTATTGTGTAGACTTCAGCTACAGGAGGAGAAGGTACTGGTGATGACTATACTGATTCTTCAGTGAGGATTATGTACATGGTCCTTAAAAATAATAACAATTTAAAAAGCAAAATAATAATAACTAGTGTTCTTTTTCTTTCATCACACGGTGATGTGCTTAAGGTGGTGTGGTTAAGGTGGCATATGCTCTGGTTTCTGTTCAGATCATGTGCAGTGGTACAAGCATGCCTGTTGATCAAGGTTTCAGGGATTTCTGAGATATGGGACCTGAATACTTCCATATGGGTGAAGATGATATTGAATACAGTTCCCCCTACTTGAGTCAAACACTGAAATTTAGAAGAGTGCACAAACTCACACAGCAATAAGTGGTTTTTGTTTTCAAGTGAATCCACTGTGATGTTTTCAGGTATCAGGTATTTTCAGATGATGCTTTGGGGAACTACTGCACTTGCTACCTTCTTTATTGGACTCTTAAGTGGGACTATAACTTGATCTCACAGCCAAGTCTGGCATGCTTAAGTGTAGGGCATGTTCAGAGGCCTAGAGATCATTGAGAATTCTTTCTCCTTCATTCCTGCTATGTCAGTACTACTTAAAAGTTGCATGTGAAGTAGAATTACTGCGTTGCACATGCCTGTGGTTGATGAACTTGGTTAGCTTGAACTCTTGATAGCTGATGGCTCAACTCTAAAACATTTCAGTGGAAACTTTCCATTTGTCTGTTCTATGCCTGCTTTCTACTAAAGCTTCCAACTGAAATGGAAAGTGAATGGCGGGAATTTCAAGAAGAATGTCAGTCCTAGGAAGTTCAATCTAAAATTGAAGATGTAGGAGTGTTATGACTCTTACTTGGCCACAACTGGTGGATTCAGTTAGTGACAATGTGACAGCCATTGAGTAGGTGAGACAGGAATTGTTATGAAAAAGACAGGAATGGTGCATTAATGCTGAAGTTATTGCATAAATACTTTCCTTTTACTGTGAGTTACTTTTTCTTCTCAGCTAGGTATGGATGAAAGCTCTTGTCTTTTTTTCAGATCTCTAGTGGTAGAAGTGCACTAACTTTAGTGGGCAATTTGTTTAGAAGCAAAGATAAAATTCTTAATATCTGCTAGACAGACTCTAGATATTAGAATTATTTTTTATTTCCTTTATGCTTTTTTTGGTTTGGGGTGGTATCGAAATCGGCCAGAGAATAACTTTCCAAGCAGTTTGAAGTATTAGAAAGCAGGCACTCTTTACTACAGCACTGCACACATTTGGAGGATCTTTCCTCTTATAGAAAGTTTATCATGAAATTTTACAATGGAGTATTTATTCCATCATGACCATACATAGTCATTACAACATACTTCCAAACTAATACATAAACATCACTTTTCCTAGAACAAATTTACATGTCTCTGCCCCTTACTGTTAGAGGGTCGTCTAAAGGTATTCACTGAGAGCCCCCAAAATTGTAAGTGGCCTTGCCTTGAACTTCTCTTAGGGCATGCATTGTTTTTTCTTGTACATAACTGCCACAAAATTACTTTGGTTCCTCATTATCTGTTTATCCACAGCTTCCAGCTACATTTACAATCCACTGTCTACTTTTACATTCTTTTATCAAATTTGCTAGTTACTCTTTAAGCTCTATTTTGCAACTTCAAGGGATCTGAAAATTTATCTTCTCTCTGTAGTCTGTCAGGGGCATTGCTAATCATTTTCCACTTAAAATGCATTGTAAACTTTTTCATTTTTTTGTTTTCTGTAAGCTGAATGAATCAGTCAATGGAGATTTGGGGATGCATGCCTGTATATGCACACACATATATGTACACACATAGGTTTGCCCTGGTCTAGATGAAATAACATTTGCCTTGGTGTTGACATCTGTGGGTTTTTGTCCTGTAACTCTAGATGCTATAAATGGTCAAAGTGTTTTAACCAGACTTCATGGAGAATGTAGTTTTCAGAGTAAAACTTTAAACTAAAATGCCCTCATGTAACTGTGTACTGGTTCATGAGGCTGCTAACATAATGCAATTTCTTTAAAAGTAATAGTTACCTGAAATTCTGCTTTAGTGCATAAAGGATAGTCCTTACCTGATTTGACATCTGGTACTTTAGCCCATTCTGTGCACAGAAACTAAGATCTCTTAAGTCATTGTGTGCTATAGACTTGTTGCCTTCACAGTAGGAGTTAAATTTTCAATTAAATGTGACACCTCAGCCATTTCTGCAGTAGAATTATGGTTAAAGCATGTCTGGGAAACTGATACAATGGGGGCAGTTGATATTAATTTGATTTCAGGGAAATTTTATGCTGCTTCGCATAAAGTACCCTGAACACTTGTCTGTCTGCCCCTTTGGGTGCTTGGATCCTCTTAAGATGATCTTCACTATTGTATTAGTTCAAAAATCTCCTGCTCTGAAGTATATAAGTTGTTTTCCCCCTCTAGAGCATTGTTTGTACTCTGAACTGTCCTCTTATACCGATACAGAGATTTGGAATATGTTGCAGAATTCACTGGGCCACAGAGGAGTGACATGAGGGAAGATAATTTTCTAGCTGAATGATGATCATTTGAAAGAGGGAAGTCCTGGGTTCCCACAGCTATTTATACATTTAATCCAATAACTGTTCAGTGTAAAACATTGTAATACAATCTGTTCAAGTAGGTTTACTTGTCCACCATCTGGACATGAGTACTGCCTGCCAAACTAGTTGGGAGGGCAGTGAAAGAAATCAAGGTTACTTTAAAGTAGTGAGGGCTTCTCAGGATAACCTCTGTAAACTTGCTTTCTCAGTTTAAGCAGGTATCATCTTCTCAGTTGTGACTTTCCGTGACAGCAGAGGTGGCGGAAGGAACTAAGTACAGAGTGCACTATGCCCAGAACTCAAAGAGCCAGCCCTGGAATATTTAAAGGTAATAGAGGCCTTGGTGGGAACATAAAGGTTCTCAAATCTGCAATTGTCTGTCCGCATTCCAGGCAATTTGGATATTACAAGAATGTAATACCCAAGTAAGGGGAGATTACACAAAATCTAAGTGTGTTTTTTAAGTACCTGGTGGCAGACAGGAGAAGCTTGTTCAACTTTAGAATTGCCCACTCTGGTTTCTATTTCTATTTGCTGTAGATCCAAATTCCTCGGTTAACTACTCTGTGTGGATTAATCTAAGTACCTCATTACTTCCACAGATACCAAGGAAAAGAGAGTATAGCACAAGATTATAATGATTTAATCTATAGGTGGTCAAAGTTATTTGACTTTGTTTTAATGAAATGATGAATGAGAGGCACTAAAGCTGATAAATTTTAGTGCAAAATTTTTTATACTGTAGAAAACATACTAGCAAGTGAGCTACACCAGAAAGCAATTAAGTCTAAAGTCACCCCACTCTAGAATTCTGTGTTAGTATTGGAGCTTTAGCCACCTGTAGGGCCATCAATAGCAGTACTGATGAAGATGGTCCCACCTGTTTAAGAACTGAATATTTCTCTTCTTATCCCCTTCATAAAGTTAGGATAGATGTGATGACGCCTTAGGTGTGTTCATTTTACAAGAGCCTCAAGTGAGTAATGTTAAGATAGGTTGTACTTGAAAGTATATATTGCACATTCTGATGACATGTAGAATCATAAAAAACAGAACTTTAATCTTTCGTTGCATTTTTTTTGTACCACCATATTAAAGTGATCTAGTTATGGTTGCGTTAGTGTATTTGTCTATTGGCATGTGTCTTAAGTGATTCAAAAACCTAGGTGAAGCTGTTCAGTTACAGCAACAGCAGTTTTTTTGAGCAATTAGTGCATTGTGCTGTCATGCAGAACTCATACTTGCTGGGTTGTGAGGTAGAAAATTACAAGTTCATTAGCTGATACAGCACCTTTGTTTTCAGAAGTATTTTAATGTCTGTACTTCTCCCAAGTGAAAATGGAACTTTTCCTGAATCTGATGAACTGTTTTGATAGTAAAAATATTCTGGAGGAAACATATTTTTACTCAAGTCTTTACACTGAATCTTGAGTCTACAAAAAATTTAGAAAGTGTGCTTTAAAATGGACTTAGAGAGACACTTTTAGCTGGTTTCCATCATTAGAACTATAGTCACTTTTTCTAAGAACGAAAAAGGCATAGAATTAGAAATTTGATTTCACGTTGATTTTAGAAGCTAATTTCAGAAGGTAAAAATTTAGACTTTGTGGTATATGAGAATGTTTTCATGAGAATGAAATGTAATTTTGGTAAGCACATCATATTTTTATTTCTCTAATATAGACATTAATTCCACCTCCAGTTTCCTCAATGTGAGTTACTGAGTTATCCACTATAAGGTACCTGAATCTTTAATATTCAGCATAGAAAATGCTGAGTATTAGTGTTTAAACAGCAGTTTCTAAACGTATTTAGACCATTAGGTTTTACATTAAAGCTTCCTGACTGCTTATACAGTCATGATTTAATATTCCACAATGAACTTCTGCTTTAGTCTTATTAATTGCCTTTTTTTTTTTTTAGATAAAAATTATGTGCTGGTATCTATGAATAGTTTTTCCTTAAACTACTCAGAAATAGATCTAAAAGTGTAAAGTAATTATTTTATATTAAAAAGATTAAGTGCTTTATCTGTCACTAGAGATTGTCTACCGCTTGGTGAACCACAGAATCCATTCATTAACTTAGCACCATGCTGTGTCCTTTCTCTTCTAATGAATTACTTACTGGGAAGGTAGTATTCTGACTAAAGGAACTCCTGCTCAGGAAACTGTGATACTTCTGTTTCTTAATGTATGGGTAAATGGCAAGTGTGCCAGAACCTCATGTGATGGCTGAGAGAGGTAAAAGGTTTTGTTGTTTGAAAATACTGAAGTAGTAGGCACAAGGAAGAATGCTAAACTTAGTGGTTCTGTCATATTTATGTGTGTGTTTTTGCCTCCTGAGAAACAGAGTTGACTAGGAAACTCTGACAATAAAATGGCCAATGAATGGATGGCAAAATAAAATAAAACTGTGGAGAATGAATGTCAGAGATGGCAAAGAGTTTATGAATAATCATTAGTAATCAAATGACAGTGAAATAATGTGAGGGTAGATGAAGATTTCTCTCACAATGACCATGAGTTGTGATGAAAAGTTTGAATAAAGTATTAGGAGACATAGTACTCTGGAACATACATTAAAATAGATGTAATGGCTGTAATATACAAATTACCTAATTTTTGGAAGTGAAGCTTACACTCAATTGTAATGCCTTCAAAACTTTCCCTACTGCCTGCTTCTCTAACTTTTTAAAATTGCTTGTAAAATCTCTTTACGGAAATGTTTTATCATAAGAAAAAGAAGGAAAAGGATGGTTTTGCATATCCTGAAAACGAAGGAAAACCCAACATTTTGAAGTTGCATCAAAACTTTTTTGATTGAATAGTTGTGTCATATGAACATTTCTGTGTTAAAATTTGTCATTTCTGGCAAGAAGAGAAAATGTGAATTTTCTATAATATGAAGTAGGATTTTTATTAGTTTCTATGCTCTGCTTTGGACCCTTCACTTTCTGGTCTCATAGTAGGTTGTCCATTAAATTGACTGGATCATGTTGCTACGGTTAACCATGTAAAGTGCTGTATGTATTTTTGATTGTCTTTGATAATTACTGTTAATATCCTGAAATTGTCCCTCTCTTTAGAGAGGCAGATTGACTGATATTTGGAGGAAAAAATATCAAATAATTTCTTCATCCTGGAAGAGTTGACCTTGAAACCAGAGTGGGCTTTCACTAATTTCACATGAAGCAATGAAACAAGGTACTACTTTCTGAAATCCTTGTAGAAGAAAGAAATTTGCTGTCTTACCTTCTCAGCTTGAGAGAGAGTCATTACAAGGACTGCCTGTAATGCTAAAGTCATCTGCAGACTTCAGGTATTTGAATTCAATCGTTAGATATGTAACTGGTTTCACTGCGTAACTTCTTTGGTTGCTTGTCCAATTTATAAACTGTAAAGGTTGGTACTTCCCTTTTTCTTGCTTTTTCCATTTTATAGCAAAGAAAGTGGTATACATTGCTTTTTCTTTTTCTTTTTTTTTTTTGTGGTTGTTATTTTTGAGATATGGCAACACAAATTCTTTTTAATTTTTCTTGGAAAAAGTAGTGGTCTTTGGTATGTGCTCTGTGCTTTTCTTAGTAGCAAATAATGTGTCAAATTAAGTAAATTTAAGTTTGGGGAAAAAGCTGTAAGTGCTCAAGATCGGTTTTGTCAATCTGCAAAAGCACTGTTAGACTTAAAAGGATTTATGAAATTTAGTTCTGTATGTTGTGATATTTTCTGAAAGCAGAAGAAACTGAATGTATGATAGAAGTCCATCAAATATTTATGGTTGCACATGGTCAAAAAAACCCAGTTTCCCTGGTGTCTTTTGAAATTTTGACAATGCCAGCATCATATGGTCTTGGAAAAGTGTTGATGCAAGGGTGCATATTTTTCTAATTTTATGCAACTCTAGCCATAATGCTCATAAAGAAGCAGTATGGTAGTAGGTCTGTCTCTTAAAACCTTGTATCCTCCCTTTTATAGGGATTCTGTAGATTTTTGACATTTCTAGTCATCTTCCAATACAGTTTTTCACTACCTTTTCCACCTGTTTTTTCTTTTGTTTTTCAAGGCAGAACTTGTTTTCCAAACCCTCTGGGTTTTCAGATTCACGAGCTGCAAACTCAAGTTGGTATGGGAAAAGTTACTTTTTTTCTTACTGTGACTACATTCATATTCTGTTTAACCTAAAAGTCTCCTTATTTTCTTCCTATGTCCCAGATGGTGGGGGTTTTTCTGTGTGTGTGTGTGTGTGTGTGTGTGGATTGATTCTTATAATTTAGTTCCTTTTTTTTTTTAGTTTTTGTTATTATCTTAGCTTTTTCTGTTTTCTCTAGAAATAGAATATTTACATATATTGATACAAACTTAAAGCCTGCTCAACTCAGAGAGCAGACTTCATCTTGGAACATTTGTGGATGCCCTGAGGAAAGTTATGCATGTGTTTTCTGCCAAAAATTGTTCTGTAGTCTGTTCAAAGTCAAATTTCAGACTTCCTAGATTCACTTCCTGTATTAGGTTGTATGTCTCTTGCCTTCAGTGTAATACTGCATTATTTTTTATCCAGTCTGTTTATTCATGTTGTAACTCCCGGTGATTCTACTTTCTTCTTCATATGATGGTTTTCCTTCATATGTTTTTTGTCATCATGCTTCTTGCTTAGTGTCACACTTCTGTGATTATCTAGGTATTTTTCCTTATAGCCTTTAGTTTCACCTTTGCTGCAATATTTACAACGTTCTTCTCAAGAATTGTGATATTTTTCAATTTTCACTTCTTTTTGGTATTCTACTCTTCTTGATATGTACAGATGGATTTTAAATGTATTCCCACGATCTGTTTTATAGCTGTTCTAAGATTGTTAAATTTTGCTCTCCTCTAAGGAGAGAGATGAATGAAATGCAAAAGTAGATTGAGTAAAATTTTGATGTCTCTGTATTGTTTGGAAATTTTTCTTTTGTTCTTTGCTGTAAAACCCTCTGGATTTGTTTGGAGTGGGAGAGGAAGGCACACCTGTAATCATTGTGGTATCTGGAGACAAATGTGGAAAGGAATCAAGAGTTTGATTTCATTATCTGGCACTCATCTTTTCTCTTACCTTCTAATTTATATGATTTATTCTAAAATCATAGACCATGTGCACATTTAGTGCTGGTATTTATACAAATATATCCTGTCAGGACCTAAATGGGCTCAGTTGACAGCATTCAAGAAAGACCAGATCATATTATTTTCTTCTTCCTCCTAGTTGCCATCAGCCTATGTCAGCTACTATTTGACTTCCTCCCCATTGCTGAGTTGACTGAATGCTGTATATGTTCTTAATTCAGATATTTGCCTCATGTCAGCTTTCCTTCCAGGTCTATACCCCTTGCAAGTAAAGATAGAAATTCAGGAATTCCTTTTTTATTGTTTATTTTTTGGCTTTTAGCTTTTTAAACTTGCCCTTGAGTCAATCATTCATTTGTTTCCAGGTTGATAAATCATTGTTTTAGAAAGTTGTCTTGCAGCTCACACTGCAGAAAGAAATATTCAGTTGCTATTTGATGTGTGTCCTGGTCTGAAGGACAAATGTCTGCTGAGGAAGGCAGGAGCCTCCCTTGGAATGAAAAATGTAAACCCCTTCCCTCTGAATTACTGTAATTTTGAAATTAAGGGGCTCTCAGGCAAAGATATGGGAATAGGAATAACAGTTCTTTACTAGTATTGATAATGAAGCAAACAAACCACAACTCCAATGGCACTAACAACAAAACAGAACCAGGAGCCCGGTCCCAGCCCCCTGGGCCTGCAGGCACTGTCCCCTTGGGTGCAGCGATGGTCACAGCCGGCAGGGGGCGCTGGTGGTGCTGGGTGGGCAGGGCAGGTGCGATGATTCCCCCATGGCTGCAGGGGGCGCTGTGGCGCGAGCTTCAGCANCGGGGAGGGATGGGAGAGAGAGAGAGGCTTTGCTTCACAAACCCCCTGGGGCAGTCAGTCCCGGTGCCCCAGCAGGACTCTCGGAAAGCAGCAAGCTGGGACAGCAGGACGTCTCAGCAGGCAGGGGGAGCGGGGCTGCAGCGCAGTGAAACCCAGAGCAGTGCCGAAGGAGCCGCGGGGGGGGCGGGGCAGCAGTAGCCCGGCTCCCAGCAGGGCAGGGAGAGGTGAGCTCAGGATCCCGGGCCCCTGAACAGATGGCAATGGATCCCCCCTTTAGTGAGGTAGGTGTTAATAAGATCCCAGTTCAGTGGCTGCTCTCACAAGCAGAGGCTCACCCCACGGCAGAAGAAGCAGCTCTGGGCAGGGGTCCAGCGGCAGCAATGAACTCCTCTCCCCAAGCAGCACCTCCGAGCGTCCTCCTCGGAAACCCAGAGCGAGAGAGTGAGAGAGCAGCTGCTCCAGCCCTGCCTTTTACCAGCCCAATTCTCGAGATATCTCCATCCCTCCAAGAGAAAACTCCCAGACAAGAGAACTGCAACCAGATGCTTTTTCTCTCCTGTGCTGGGCCATATCTTTTGTTCCTCTTAAGTACCCAGTCATTAGTGTTTCCTAGCAACTTGTAGGAAAAAATTCTATACATGAAAAGGAACAAAAGGAAAGAGAACCTAACCCCCAACAATGTGATTCAGGTTTTCTCTGTGAAAGTTCCTGCTGATACTGTTCTGATTTTTAGCATATACTTAAGTGTTGTGTGCTCTCCTCGTGTTTCCAGACACTGCTAAGTAACAAGAAGGATAAATCCTTCAGATAACCCCAATTACTATTTCTAATCATAAGATACTAAAAACATTTAGTTTTACAGATATTCAACACAGGTTGTTACTCTATTGGACCTGACCTTTCTAATCATGACATGAAGTGTAGTAGTTCTCCGAGATTCAGCATGATTCTGTTTCTCTGTTACCTCCTTTTGCCTTTGAAATTTAGTAAGTTCCTTGCTTTTGGCTTGGAAGTCTTCATTGTGACTTGTAGGTTTTGAGTTTGCGTTTTTTCCCTGAATATTCAAACTAGGCTGCATGAATTAGCTCTATAAACTCTTTGTACTTTGCTACGCTTGGAGAAGAAAAAGGGGATGACGTGGTGTGAAATGCTATCAAAACAAATACGATCTCTTTTAAATGCTTTTATTTTTCCTGCTTCAGTCCTTATTGCAATTCCCTGAAATACATAAGGCTAATAATGGATTCTGATCTCATCATGATCACTCTCTGCTTTAATCTATAGAAGGGATGATTCTCATTCATTAAGCTCTAATCATTGCCTCTCTTGTTACCCATCTATTGACAGGAGCCCTCATGGAAGTGATTTTTGTCCAGTTGCTGTGTTCTGTTGCGTGAAAATGGTTCAGATGATATCTCTTCCCAGAACAGGAAACCATGTGCCGTATTGTGATGATCAGAGGACATCTTTTCTTTTTTAATTCCTTTCTGAGCAGTGGTTTAAAACTAATTTGTGCTTTGAATATTTTATAACATCAAGTCATCTAGGATCTCAATATAAAATGGGTAAGAATTACTTAACTCATTCAGTCTGAGTTCACCTAATCCAGTTTTTTTTTTTTCCTAACAACATCTGCAAACTGGTACCTAGAGAGGGGAAGCATTATCTCCTTACCAACCTGTAACCTTCCACCCTTGTGCTGTTTCCAGCTCTGATTTTCTTGAGCCTAATGGTTTCCTCTAATGGATCTCTCCATGAGGAATGCTCAGTCATGAGTAGTTCATCAGTTCGAGGTCTTGCACCTCTCTTTCCATGCTGTACAGAATGTTGCTGTTAAGGAATCTACATCTGTAGTTAGAACTGCATCAGGAGATGATTAACAAGTCTTACGGCTCGTGCCATGTCAGTTTATTACTCTTTGTCTTTGCCAAGTATTTTGCTGTCAAAGAAAGTGAGTGCTTTTCATCTCTCCCACTATATAGTGTTGTCCATTTGACATACTTGTGAATTTATGAAATAGAGTTACTGTTCAAAAGACTTTTCAGCTACCTTGCTTCGTAGTTAATTAATTCTTTTACAAGAACCGCTTCTGGCCTGAAGTAGATTTTTTCTCTCTCTCTCTTAGCCAGGAATGGTGAATGAAGCGAAACTGCCAAATCAGTTACATTCAAATTTATTATATAATCAGAGCAATATTTTGCCATGCACAAATTGGATTGCACTGATGACATTACCATCTCTGTTCAGGGGGTTTGTTTACATCTTAATCAATGTAGTATGTAAACATGTTCTTCACAGTGGGTCAGGATTCATAAGAGTAGTATTCTCCTTTTTCCAATGTATACTGCACTAAGACTCTACCAAATATTGGCCTCTCTACTGCAGATGCTTAAGAGCCCATTCTCTTACTGAAGCACATACTTCTTTAATGATAGGTTGATATCTGGACCTTTTATTGATGATGTTCTTAGACTGTGAATGCAGTTTTAGCTTTCTGGGATGAGAGTAATTAAGTAAGATGGAGCTGGGAGTACATCTGTGATTGTTTGGCCTTTGAATTGAACATGACCCATTTGACTTAGAAGAGATTTAAATTTGCAGAACTGGACTTGTATGTTACTGTTATGATAAAGGCATGTTTGGTTGTTTGTATGCATATGAATAGCTGAAATGGCACATCAGACTTAATCAGTTTTTCAGATGGTATAAGTTTTATATTGCACATGCTTTGAGCAGGGATTCTTCCCTTCTGTGGATAACTGTCACTGTGCAAGTCATGCAGTTTCTGAATTGGTGAAAGATTAGAGTTCTTCATTTTTTTCTTAAGTTTTTTTTCAAGAAACACAAGGAATGAGTGTGTTATTCATAATCTAATAGTTTGCATAGTGAAGTGACAGAGCCAGAAGGTGCAGGAAGAAGGAAATTTTCACTGGAAATGAAAGGGAATAAATAAATAATGAATATAGAAGTTGCAGAATCTCTATCCTTCTAGATGTTAAAAACTCTACTGGACAATGCCCTCAGCAGCCCATGTAACTCCTAAATTTAATCATTATTTGAGGTGAACTTTGAATGGGATGATCTCTACAATATTTAATATTGTAAAAACAGTAAGTATCAAGAACGTATGGTTTTTAAAACCATTTTAATTGAAACCACGTTACATCTTGATAGAAGGAATGGTGCTGTAGTGAGTAGTCATTAGATCTTGAAGTAAGTAGTAAGAGATGTTTGTTTCACATGACTGTTTTGAATAAGGTGATTCTAGAAGTCTCTTTTCAGCCTAATGGTCATCTTCCCTCAGTCATCTGAAGAGAGACAAGTAGGTTTATGCATGACGGGGTTATTTCCTATGATTAAAAACTAATGGTACAGTATCTCTCTATGTTGTACTCTCCCACCTGATTGCTCTGTATGCTTGGGAACAGTGTGAAGGTCTCTTCTACAAGACCATCCTGGAATATTGTGATGAGGGCGGATGAGGGAATAATGGCAGCCATTTGAAAATTAATACCAATTCTAAGGTGTTGAGGAGAGGGTGATTTTTGAACAAACAGATGAGGATGTAATTAACTGATTACATTATTGCATATGCTTATCATACTGGCATGGGATAGACCATTGATAGGTAATGATAACCATTTCTGATATCACTGCTGAAGAACGAAACATGACTGCACTGCAGAGTGATAGACTAGATCCACTATCTTGTTAATCATTGGACTTTGGGTATTTGAAAAGTAGTTGGATACAGTTTTTTTAAATAGTAGCCATATGTTTTATCAGAGTGCTCAGCACTGAAATTTGGTGCTGATATTATAAATGCCACTTGTAGATCTCAAAGTTAGACCAGATGAATACTGCAAGTCATGCTTTCATAGCTGTTAAATTTTCCACAACTGAGGAAATCAACAGTGTGCAGATGTCTAATCAATGAATTAATTTATAGGATTTTCATCACAAGCCTCAAAGTTGGAATTAAGATTTTTTTTTTTTTTTTTTAGAGCTCGTGTATTTTCTCCAAAACTAGTGCAGTTTTTCAATTCTTTGGAACATTTGAACATTGTTTTGTCCTCTCTGGTCTTCCTTCCTCTTCTATCCCCTGGATGAATTAAATACGCTAATATTATTTGAAAGTAATGTTTGTTCTTCAGATAAGATTATTTGCATGCATGCAGCCATTAGTATTCAGTTCACTGTCATATCTATCTTACGATCTTTGGTTGCCAAAGAGGTATAATGAATTACCTGAGGTAAGTGTATTGGATTAAGTATTTTTAGGAATTGCACTTACACTATCACCAGTTTCAACACCAGATTTCATGCTCATATGGTGGTAACACCACTAGAATGTCATTGGTAACTTCCTCAATGATCTTAAGCTGCATTGTATGCTACAGTTTGAGCAAGTATATGAAAATAAGGCTGTCCACTTGCTGAGAGTGGGTATATTTCATGCTTAATTTCACACAATGATTAAAACGGCATTATTTTAATCAATTACTTGAGGAAGTGGGGTTGATACCAAGTTCTGCAGACTATATTCAGATGCTCTTTAGTACTAAGGTCTCTGCCATGAGAACTAACAGATGGAATTATTGCAGGAAACAAAATTGGTAGGTAAACTGAAATCAATTTTTTCCATACCATTAATTTGGGGAGAAATGCTTTAGGGTTTGCAGAAATTTAATAAATATGCATAAGGTGATACTTTGTTTTCCACATCCTTTACATTTATACTGGCTTATTAAAGATTTAATTAAGTTTTCTGAAAAGGGAGAGGATGCAGTCTTGCAAAAAAATGTAGATGACAGTGTGGGTTTACAATAATTAGGGCTTCAGGGATAAAAGAAAGATTCTCTACAGTTAATGAATATTAAAGCAATGGCTGCTTTGAAAACTTGCAAAAATGACGATGTTTTACTTACCACATCTGTCTTCTGTTTGTTTTCTAGCCCTAGTCCATCAATATATGTGACAGATTACATATCATTTACTTCTGCAACTATGAAGAGTAAACAAAAGTTACAGAAGATATTTTACCTTTTTGTGCGTAAGCAGTTTTTTTTACCAACTTCTTGCTCTTCATTATCCTTCATCTTCTTTGTTGTCCATTAATTTAAATCTTAAAAACAAGTATCTCTGGATTAATTTTATTAATATTTTCCTATTGAAACAGTACATCACAAAGCACTACAAAAACTGTTCTTTAAAAATCCCTCTTTGAGTCCATTGTGCTGTCAAGGTTCTAAAATCTTGACAGTGGTTAGACAAAAAATGTGGCAAAGCAACTGTGTACCATGTTAATCCATAGTCTTCATTATCTCTTGTATTCTGTATGTAGAAATACATAAATAAGCAAATGACATGTGTTTTGTCTTCTTTGACTTGTAGCTTCTAAACTCTTGGGGACAAGAACTGTCTCTAATGTGTTTCTCCAGTAACACACAATTAAATTCTGCTCCTTGATCAGGATTTCATAGTGGTCTGATTACATAAATAACTACAATACCAAAAGAATAATTCCTTTGCAAAAATAGTTCAGTGTAAATGGAAATATAATATTATACTTGAATGCTGAACAATGTAATTTGGCCTATAAATTCTGTCAGTGTAATATCAAGGAAGTACATTGTTCTGCAGTTCAAAAGGTGTATTCAGTTGTGAGTTCAGTACAGTTGTCATGGATTCTGTTATAGGCTTTGGTTTAAGACCTTCAAAGTAACTTATTGCTTCTCTCAGCTTTGTAGTACATGTTAGAGTATACTATACCAATATACTATACTAATAGTATAGTTTATACTATACTAATATAGAGTATACTGTTCAGCCGTATGCTGTACATATGGCAGAAGCTTGCATCCTTTGTCCTAATATTCCCTCAACCATTTTGCAGGTCTGCTTTCCTTCCTCTACCATTGTTGATCCTGTGTTCCTTTTAGAATATCTCCTGGAAATCTTCCTAGAAGAAGAAATTCAATTCCTTTTCCATTCTCTGTTCTCCTCTAAGAGTTTTGGTGGCCCAGTCTGCCATCAGTAAGTCAATAGTACTTACCTCTCTTTCTCTACATTAATTTCCATGGGAAAATTGGGTATGAGTGATGAAAAAGGAGCTGTAGTATGGACTGTGAGGAAAGATCAGCAGATAGTGGAGCTTGCTTTAAGGGGTTTCTACAGTTTATTGAAGATCTGAATTCTCGCTAGGATATTTTTCCTTTAAAACCTGCAGCCTCTCTGAAAGCATTGGCTTGCCTGTGGTACATAGCTTTTTGCATTAATGTTTTTCAAATACACCCTTTCCTGAAACTTCTTGTATTCATTGAAATTTCCAGTTTTAATTGACTGAAAACTGCTTTATTTGCATCTTGTTACTTCTCCCTGACGATCTGTTTAAATGCCTTTTAGAAGTACCAGGAGAGTGTATTTTTCTCATTGATTAACTCACTGGTTAAGTCTGTTCTAAATGGGAACTGTTAATGTGCCTCAAATGGAGTATTTGATTTTGTATAAATATGAAGCTTTATTTTAGTGTTACAGATTCTGATAACTTGTCCTGAAGACAGAACTGTGTACTGCAAATTGACTTAGTCATGCTACAGATTATTTCTCCCAGCCCCTTTTACAAGCAGCTGGTAAAAAGCCATCTGGCTCACAAGCCATGTTTGTTCTATATTATGAAATCTTTAAATACTTGCCTTTCTGCACTCTTATTTGCCTTTTGAACTATTCATTTACATAGTTTTTGACAAAGCAGTACTTTTTCAGAAAAATATGGTCTCTTCTAACCTTGTACCTCAAAAATAAATTATTGGATATTTGGCCAAAGCCAGTGAGCCAAACTAATAGTAAGTCACTTAGGCAGTCAGATTATTTCAATCAGGTTGAATGAGTGTGTATAAAGCAACTCATTTGTGTTCTTGGTTAATAATAATCCAGTTTCAGTCCTGCCTATGCAACTCCATGTGTATACATAGCACAGAATATTTAACTATGCTATTTTTAATTTTTCTTGTATTTATTGTGTCCTGTATACATTGTTTTGCAGAGTAAATTCAATTCAGTTTAGCTATATTCTTGGAGTGGGAGATAAGGACTTGTGTACCAGCAAAGGAAATTGGAAAGTAATGCCTCATACTTACTTTAAAATGTGATTCAGACCTAAAACTTTATAGCAAATCATGTTGTGTTCTTGTAAAAGGATAGTTTTCTGTCAAATGGAGATAAAGTATATTTTCAGTCTTTGTGTCTGTAGGGATTAGGGCAGTAGTTGCATCTAATTTCTGGTGATGCTTTCTCCTCCCTGTGGTCACTGATGTATTATTTAATTATTTAATTGAAAATGTTCAGGGAGGAGTTGAAATGTCTGCAGTGGATTTCTTGAACCTGAATGTAATTCCTATTATTTTACTCATCTCTAGGCTTGTCTGAATGAGAGTTTTTAGTAACTGTTTTCTTCTAAATATAAAAGGGGCAAACTAATTGTGTAAGTTGAGAATTTTAGTTAGGGATATGCACATGTATAATGCAAGGAAACGGGAATTTTGACACAATGCATAGTACAGTTCTGTAGAAAATGTTTGGTTTTTTGTTTTTTTAATGTCCCGTTCTTGAACTGTGAAACCCTGACTCCCTTGAACAACATGAAGTGTAAATTTTGCCAGATGAAAACTGGAATGAGCTGATAAGTACTATCTGCTTTTTCTCTGGCATGTTTTTAAGACTGCATGAAGTTTCTGTGATGAAAATCTCCCAGACTGACTATATTTAAAGTGGTGCAACCAATGTCAATATTCCTGATAGGCATTTTTCCTTGTAATGAGGTGATTTACTGTTTGTTCTTGCATGTTCCATGAATATTCACCAATTTTATTGACGTGCTTTGCACTTACTTATCACTTATAATTGATTTTAGGGCTATCTAATCTTCCTCTTTATAACAATTATTGTTTAGCAGAAGATCCACCTTCTTACTCTACTTGAGAGAGCAGGAGGGGAGTAAGCTTATAAAAATTTTTTTCTCACTTGATCTTTCACTAGTTAAGTCCCCTCTTAGGTTATCTTTATAAATGATTTTGTTAAATTGAGAAGTGAACAGATCAGAACCATTCTGTACTTTTGGGTCAGTTACTGTTTCAGTTTTCCTGGGTTTTCCTTCCAATAGCACCTGTTTTAGCTTAGACCATTGTGCTACTGTAAAAAATAATAGTGGCAATGTATCCTGTCTTCTAACTGGCAAACTTCACTAGTTCTTTATTATGGCTACTGCTGTAGCATTTGTAGGGGAACTAGGGAAGTGGCTGTCTGCATGGGAGAAAGTGCAGTACTGGAGACATTCACACTCAAAAAGGAAAACTTTTTGTGGGGAAATTATTTCTGTGGGTTCCCCAGCCTATAAGTAAAGATTTATGACATGGACTTTCTATTTGCCAAACTGACTTCAAAATCTAGGTTGAATGGGAGCTGAAAGGGAGGGTGCTGGAAGGTGGCATGATTAACTAGTGTCTAATATTGACCTTAAAGAATGCAGATTTCAAAGCTATAATATTTAAATATAGGATAATAAGTTGAATTAGCTATGGTGAATCTTTTCAGCTAGCTTCAAACCAAGACAAGACAAGAACATGCATAAATTTTATTCACATATGAATGGATTTGTCCTTTAAAGATTATGTTGTGTTTGACTTCAGTAATTTTTCAGTGTTAATTCTGTGTGGAATTATTTTAAATAAAAAGGTAGTGTTTTCTACCTCAGGATGAGATGCAAATGGTGAGGGCTGGGAATCCACTATTGCACATGGACTAGGCTGACTTGGGGCCTGAGCTGGTACTGCCTGTGTTACGTTCTTACAATGACAGACTTGGGATCTAAAGAAGACTTCAGAATGTATCTGTGTGCATTTAGGTAATCAAGAAAGGTGATTCTCAGGAAAATTAGCAAAAGTGTCTCTTTTTCAGCTGGGAAAAACATAGGGAAAGTGCATCTCAGATTTATCCTTCTAATTATTTTCAAAGCAAATCTCTAGGATAGGTCTGTGGAATGTCAAATTTTCTAGTCATGCTTCCTTTCTCCTTTAATATTTTTCGTTATTCTATATCCTTAAAATCAACCACAGAAAACAAATGGCCAAATTATTTTTTCTCTCCCTTTTTTCTCTGTCCTTAAGCACCATACACTTCAAAAGTGCAAGTATTCTTTTTGTTTATCTTAACTTTGGGTGCAGAATAATCATAGGTCTCTACTTGGTCTATTACAGAATTGAAGCTTATTATTTCTTGACTTGTTTAGGTCTTGAAATTATGTTGCTCTTAACCAAAAGAATAATCTTAGGGATTTTTTTTGCTTGTTTGTTTGGGAGGTGGTATTTTTGTTGTTTGTTTTGTTTTAAATATGCAGTTTTTTCTAACCTTGATAGGTCTTATATCAGCCAAGTCTGGAGTTACCATTTTTGTTTAGTGAGAATAGTAATGATATTTTGCATAATATTTATTTCTTTTCTACCATAGAACGTTTAATCCTATGGATGCTTGGGTCAATGGTTAAAACATAAAGAATACATGGAATTTTAAGAAGGGTGTAGATTTGCATCTGTGGTAGGTAGTTATAAGATGTTTCACTGCGTTTGCTAATAACGATTTTTCACTCTAAAGATTAATTATTTTGTCTGCAGTTTTTGATTATAATTTTTTAAATTCTTAAATTTTACACAGACTAGTTTGTGCATAGTTAGGTATCTTATTTCCGAAAGTACTTAGCTGCCTTGACACAAGATAGAAAGTGTTTTTTTCTTATCATCACCACATCTTTCCTCTGACATTACTGTTGGGTATTTGTACGAAA